>KZ069792.1:29145-42365 GCA_002091845.1 Anopheles cracens
ACAGTAACAGCTCGCCCTCTTGTATGTACGCGATCGTCTATCGATTGCAAATGTGTCCCCATCGTACTACAGCTGGATCGCTAGACAACAACAGAGTTCAAGCAAGACCGATACTTCCATTTGCACTCGCCAACCTCTCGTATTTCGCCAAACAAATCCCAACCCTGGTGGGATTGTATGACGAAGCGCGACAAACAGCAAATATTTCATCCTTTGTTCGGCGTCCATTGAGAGAGATTCGTTTCGGATGGACGACGGTATGTCTCAGGACACTTTAAAGAAGGCTGGTGGGGGTGTGGACACGAGTTTGTGTGAATTTTGTACGTAACTAGGCCGCGAGTGGTCGAAGGTGTGGGGCATCCACAACAACAAAAGTTTAAGTCAACGATTTTTTTGTCGTCTGAGTCTCCTCCTTCGGGTGTGACGATGGTGTCTGGATTTGTAAAAAAATCACGTCAAATCATTATTCATGGCGGTGGAATGTCGTTCGCTGCGGAATGTGGAAGTTTTACGCGCGCTCGCGCGCGGCCCCTGTCGATAGCGAAAGTGCTAGAATGTGTTTAAAGATGTTTAAACGTACGCGTCGCCGCGTCGGGCAATCCGTGGTATAGTTTATCGCCAGCAAAACGTGCGTTTGTTGTTGCTTGTTCGGGCGCTGGGATTTGATGCGTAGTTTTTTGTCCAAATACTGGGTCCCGCATGCCACACCTCCTCCCCCTCCACCGTATATCCCTGTCCGTCTCGCATCTGAAAGGGTTTATCTCCGGTGGACCAGTTTGAACGCGAAGGTCACATTTGTGCGGTTGTGTGTTGTTGTTGTGATGCGGTAAAAATGTGTGTCTGTTTTGGGTTTTGTTTATCGCTCGGCATACGCCAGGAAGCGGAGGGAGAAGGTTGTTTTGTATCAGCTAGATAGTGTTAACAGTCAAATGTTGTTTCGTTACTGTAAAATGCTGTTTACTTGTGAGTATTTTGCCGCTATTTTCGCAGCTACAGATACGAAGAAATAGATGGTGCACCGATGAGTCATGGTTCGCTGGAGAAGTCCTTTGCGAGTTCGATAAACAAAAACCATCACCTAACGGAACGTTACTTTCCCTTTCAAGCGACGGACGGCTAGGTCAGACGACCGTACAAGACCCTTTCGGTGAAAGAAGGGTCGCATCCGATAAGAAGTGTGTTTGATCCTAACAATCACATTCCTTTGGATTCGGCCCGAAACAGGAGAGTTACTTCGAACTTCGGCACACCCTTCCAAGATGAGTTGAAGGAGCTGAGAATGTAGCGATTATTTGTCAACGGCTATATTGAATCCGTCAGCGTCGTTCTTTTGTCAGGCAAATTCAGCCCATTATCGTGTGGCAGAAAGGAACCCTACAGGTCGAGGCAAAACAACCTATAAAGTTATCTTGCTTTCGTTACCGTTGCCCATCGATTTGTCCAAGCCTTTAGGGTTGTGGCAAGGAACAGAGTGATGGACAAATTGGGTAAAGCCGTTTTCTGGTGGAGCGATCACAAACCACCGAGATCCAGGATTATAGATGTTCGGAAGTCGTCCGTTGGGCAGTGGCAGCCACTTTCATCATGCTGTCAGCATGTTTTCGGGTAACGCGATGGCTTCCCGGCGTGCGCCATCGGGTCTGCGTTTGTGGGCGGTGGCTGTGAAAAAAAACTGTCGACATGATAATTTATGGTGGCCCGATCTCGCGTGGTTGATGAATTTTAAATTGCAACAAACAGCCATACACACCACCGCAGGGGTCGTCACTTCGAGACAGAGGGTCCACAACAACCCTTTTCCATCTCTTTTGCCTGCATGTTTTTGGGGTAGCCCGTTGCCATTATGTGCTACCTTCTCCTTATTATCTCATTGCCTCGTTAAGTTGCCCCTGATTCGATCAGGGCGTTGAACGTTTTATTAAAAAAAAAGTCAAATAAAAACCGAGATACACCTCACAAGCCATCGTTCGGGGTCGTTCAGGACCCTTCCGTTTCCTCTGGTTGGTCTGGTTTAGAAGATTAAAAAATGTTGAAGATTGCACTATTACAGTAACATTGTTTTTGATGATATTAAATATTAATTTCGTATTTCTTCTTTTCTCGTTTCTTTTTAGGTAAGTGTAATATAAAAACGCACCCAACATAACCTTAATCACTGAAACGAGTTGTATGTATTACTGGTAGGTTACAGAAAACCATATTGCAGTTTATCGATAAATTATGCTTTATCGACGTTGATGCTCATGTTGAAAGGCATTACATACACACTTTCATATCGGCATAATAAGCAGCACTGTATGTTGGGTTGTTGCAGTGACACCTACTGACATTAAACGTAATTAAATAATGATAATACTTTGTATGTCCGCGTTCATCGCGGCACGTCCCAGGTTGCTCACAGTAGCTGCTGTTGCACTGCATGCAAACAGCAATCCCCGCGGGACCCAGTGGATCACGGTCACTGGCCATGAAAGATGAGCCATTTCCCGCTCTGCTCGTAATGTTGTAACATTATTTCTAATTTAGCAACA
The DNA here is from genome assembly GCA_002091845.1 of Anopheles cracens. NCBI lineage: Eukaryota > Metazoa > Arthropoda > Insecta > Diptera > Culicidae > Anopheles > Anopheles cracens. The sequence continues at coordinate 31,677 of KZ069792.1, forward strand.
GTCTTGACAGTGATAGGTGTTATCAAATTATGCTAATACTGCGGATGCGAAATTAATGACAGACATTTGCGCATGGAACACGGCGGAACCGAGTGTGCGATCATTGTAGCAGCCTCTCGCGTTTGAGTGGGGAGCAAGTGAAGATTAGCAGGCGGTTGACTGCGTCTTTGTGTGCGTTCGTATGTTTTGATAAGACGCAGGCTTCTAGCTTTTAATGCCAAACCGTATTGCCATAATTTTACGCACGTGTGGACACCGGCAGAGCATGATTGCTGTGGTGGTTGTTTGCGTGTGTTTCTGTACAGTTTCTAACAGATAAGAACTTTTTGATTTACCATTTGTAAGAACGACGTAAGATGTACAATGGTGGTCTTGTTTACTTATCGTTACGCATTTTGAGTAGCAAAATAAAATCACTGCAAGGAGGTACGCAACGCTTGCAGATAAGATAGCATAATACCGTTAGAATATCTTCGAAATATCACTTCTATTTGAACGAAAATTACTTAAAACATCTCCTTATAAATATTATTAATTTGAAAGCGTGACTCACGGTAGCTTTAATGATTAAAGAAGATTAAAAAATGTTGAAGATTGCACTATTACAGTAACATTGTTTTTGATGATATTAAATATTAATTTCGTATTTCTTTTTTTCTCGTTTCTTTTTAGGTAAGTGTAATATAAAAACGCACTCAACATAACCTTAATCACTGAAACGAGTTGTATGTATTACTGGTAGGTTACAGAAAACCATATTGCAGTTTATCGATAAATTTTTATTTCGGATTGAACATTAATTTATTTATCTTCCAAAATGTGTTTTGCTTCAACTGTACCAGTTGTTTCAGTAAAGCGACGAGGCTAGTTTTCAGGAAGACAGCTAACATTATTTCCTTGACCCCTAGGTTCGTTTCTTCTTGTCGGCCCTATTAGCTATCCCCGCTACGGATGCGGAAAGCGAACGGAAATGCTTGGTTCCGGAAATGGAAACGAAATGACGTTTGTACTCATCAAATCGTTCTCCTCGTCTCCAGCAACGCGCTGTTTCCACCTTTTTATTTGCTCTACCGGGTTTCTTGCCACCATCACCACTGTACAGCTACACGGTGCTGGTACGGTTCTGGCCGAACAGCGGATGTAATGTTATTGAAATATTAATTTCTTTCCCAAACGTTTTCTTTGCGTTTTGTTGCTGCTGGTTGGTGGTAGGCTTTCCCGATTACTAGTTTGTGCGTCTCGTCTCTTCGACTGAAGCGTGATGTGCTCAGCATTCTAGTGGAAGTTCGAAGTCGACCAATTGACGTTTACGAGTATGAAGTCATAATTCATTCGCAAGAGGTAGTGAAGCGTGCACTGTAGCTATCCATCGCGCCCGTATCGATGGCTGTGGCGATGCCCGCTTGCAGCTGAATCTGTATTTCTGGCCACGCTTGTTCGGATGCCCGGCACATATTTGGTATTCATGGAGCGCTCCCAAATCTTTACTTGCTTTCGTTGGGATTTGTATACAGAGAGGTGGTGGTGTGCGACATTGATTGGCTATCAGACGGGAGAGCAGAAGCCTACTGCGTAATAGGATTCAAGGAAGTCGTCGATGGTTCAATGATTTGCGAATAATGTACGTGATTCGTTCACTCAATAAAATATTAGGCTGAACAAAAGTTTATCATGCAGTGCTTGAGACGTAGATATTTTAGATCCACTAGTATCTAGTAGACATACATATATTCTTTATATGTTGCGAACGCATGTGTAGAAGATTAAAAAATGTTGAAGATTGCACTATTACAGTAACATTGTTTTTGATGATATTAAATATTAATTTCGTATTTCTTACTTTCGTTACCGTTGCCCATCGATTTGTCCAAGCCTTTAGGGTTGTGGCAAGGAACAGAGTGATGGACAAATTGGGTAAAGCCCGGAAATGAGCTTTGAGCATCATCGCAGTGCTATGAATGGTTCAGTTCCGTGACGCTAGGGATGATGGCCAACCAAGCATGGACAGCGGAATCGTGTTGATTACATGTCACGAAGATTAATTGATTTTCAGTCAAAAGTCTTGTTCCTTCACCCCAGGGAGAGCATCAAATTCTCCTATAGAATTCTTATCTATAGCATGGAAACAAAGGAAGAGCCTGCTTGTAGAAAGTTGAGAATGGGTTTCTAATTTCCTTCCGTGTCACGTATTCAAATTCGAATGATTTGTTTCATAATAATACAAACAATTGAGGAAACGGATGCTATAAGAAAGGAAAAGGGGTTTCTCTTTTGCTGTCTTAAATGTTTCATTAAATGTTTTATTTCGGATTGAACATTAATTTATTTATCTTCCAAAATGTGTTTTGCTTCAACTGTACCAGTTGTTTCAGTAAAGCGACTGCGGATGGCTTTTACCGACAAGAGCAACCAACAACAGCAAGACGTGCTGTGCGGGGTGTGGTGGTTTGGTTGATGAAATTTCTGTTTCGGTATGTTTGACTGAATTTGCATACTAATCGCGTGGCGTTGTCATCAGTGTGTGTTTGTGTGGAGTCCTTCGCGGCCCAGCCCTCCGGAAGGCGATCGAGCCTCATTGGCAATGGCAGTGGCGTTTACACTTATTTGCTTTTTTTTTGCTGGTTGTGGTGTTGCAATCTGGCCAGTGTGCTAGTGACCAATTTGCACACGGGCGGGTCAGTCGAACAAACCGAACAAAGTCACGACTTTTGCACAATTTGATTAGCAGCCATGTTTTTCGTTCTCTCCCCCTGGGGAGGCGCCTTTTGCAGTAAGTTATTTGGGCTGATGATTGCTGTTTCGGAAGCGAGCCGCATTCATCCATTTTTGTTGTTACCAAAGACACAGCGGAACGTCCAAGAACGTTGTTTTGATGTATTTGACCTCCTTAACCAGTAACATGCATACTAGAAGCCGACTAAAATGACAAGATCATATTCAAAATTTTGAGTGTTTCCAAAGGTTTAGATGCGATCTTATCATTTTAGTCGTCAGTGTTCAGTTTATTATAGTTGAGCTTTGCTTTCGCTTCGTTTGTTTGTTTGTCTGGACAGGGTAGGATGCTGCGCAATACTTCCCTTCGCAAAAAGATTACTTCTTCATTTTATTAGCACTGTCGCGGCTGCCTGTCACGTGTACGGCACACGGCTTCAAATACCAGTTCCTTTTCTAATACCCACCGAGAGTCGTTCGTAAAACACCTGAAAATCGATTGGTTCTGTGCAGCTAAGATCGACTTGGCGTTCCTCTGCTGCTCGCATTGGCGCACTGATAAGCCAGCCCATAATAATTAATAATAGCTGCTGTTTGCTACTGCGCCGTTGACACTGGGGCTGACACGCAGTTTGGCTTCTTAGTTGTTTGTTTGCTGTTAGTGTTTTCCATTTTTAATTTAGCGGATATTACTTTTCCATTGCAGTTCCTGCGTGTAGTGTGGTCGTCGCACACGAGATGTGTGACGATCAGATCCGATGTGACGATAGTGTGGCAGTGTTTACGGGCACAGGCACAGAGAGTTATCGGTGAGCTTTGGGTGTGGAGTGGTGGCTGCTTTGCTGCTGGATGCTATTTGTATGACGATTATATTTATGGAACCTTCGGTTTTGCGGATGGCTTTTACCGACAAGAGCAACCAACAACAGCAAGACGTGCTGTGCGGGGTGTGGTGGTTTGGTTGATGAAATTCCTGTTTCGGTATGTTTGACTGAATTTGCATACTAATCGCATGGCGTTGTCATCAGTGTGTGTTTGTGTGGAGTCCTTCGCGGCCCAGCCCTCCGGAAGGCGATCGAGCCTCATTGGCAATGGCAGTGGCGTTTACACTTATTTGCTTTTTTTTTGCTGGTTGTGTGAGCAATGGGCGGCGTTTTTGTAGTCGGCTGAATTTTTAAGCCACCACACAGCCCAAGACGCGCAGCAGTATGTGTGTACGGGTCTGACTGACTATGTCACACCGGCTGGCGGAGGTGCTCGCTCATGTTTGCATATGCCGGAAGCATTAAATCGCCACATGGTTTTGTTGCTTTTTTTGTTGTTGCTGTTGTTGTCTGTGTGCCTCTGCTGCTGCAAGACGAGTGTCAAAAAAGAACCCAAATAAAATTTGTATCCACCGGGCGTGCGTTTAGAGTTCAATGTTGTTTATAGCTTAAAGTTTCAGCGATAGTGTCAGTTCCTCCACTCTAAGCGGTAGGAATAAAAGACGGAGGGGGAAAGCTTGCAAACGGACGGATGGAAGCCTTAAAAAAAAGGTTCGCAAGGAAAACAGGACCGGGGGGATGGTTGACAAATTCAGTGTCATAATTCTACCGTATGCTGAAGGTAATAGACCCGTCCGGAACGAAAACGTTGAACGAAACAGTTGAACGAACAGTGGAGGATCGTTAAGCCACAGAAACCCCTTTTTCAGCTGCAAGGGTTAGCCGACAAAGCGACCTTTAGGGGTGTCCGTTTGCTAATAAATGGTCTCTAGTGTGGAATGGACAATTTCGACGGGTTTGTGGTGAGCATTTGAACGAAAATTACTTAAAACATCTCCTTATAAATATTATTAATTTGAAAGCGTGACTCACGGTAGCTTTAATGATTAAGAATGTGGCAGATTTAGACCGTCTGTCATTATATGTCAATTTGTAGAATAAAGAAGTTAAAAATACACGGGTCTAATTTTCCATTGTTTGCTTTTTGTCTTGTCGGTTCTGGTCGTGACGCAGCAGGTCCGTGTTGCAATCTGGCCAGTGTGCTAGTGACCAATTTGCACACGGGCGGGTCAGTCGAACAAACCGAACAAAGTCACGACTTTTATTTGACAAATCACGTTTCGTTCAGTGTTATTTTCACGATTGCCGTTCAAACGTGCTGGCTCATTCCACTCAGACCCCAGTTCACAACGCTGCACCCCCCCACCGGTATTCGTTCGGTCGTTCGGGGCAGTGGGATGGGGTTAGAAAATTGTGTTGCGCTGGAAATTACTTCGGCACTCGGCAACTTTGTCTGCTCCGGCTCTTACAGCGCTTACAATATTTCTCACCTTCGGTATAAAGGTGTGCTGTGCTTGAAGTCGAAAGCAGCAACTACTCTCCAATCAGGCCTCCCGGTGTAGCCTTCTATACCGTATGCTTGCAACCTTTTTCCCTCCCCGCTCCTCTTCTTTACCTCCACCTCCCTCTTCGTGGTCTCCACTTCTGTGCACCTTCGTATCGCGCGTTGGCAGAACCACAGTCGTACTGGCCGTTCCTGATACACCAGCAGCAGAGCCCCCCCTAGCAACCCGGGAGGAGTCCCGGAATAATAAAGCCAACCATCAAAACATAATAACAACAAGATTACCACGTTAATGTACGGTTATGTGCTCGCGAGCTCGCGCGCTAGCGCTAGCTACGCTGATTAAACATAACGGTTAACGACAACCGTTTCCTGGCTTCTTGCACGTAGCACCGCGTCGGTCGTCGTCGTTGTCGTCGTGGCCGCGCCGCTGAACTTTCTGATCATTTGTGCAAGAAGAAGCGGCGTTGATTAGAAGACGGGCAAATGGGAGGTTGCATTCGAACGTGTCATTCGGTCTATCTGTTGCGCATCCTGGACTCCCCGGACGGACACTGGGTAGGCCCCCCGGAAGAGAGTCCAAATCGGACATCTTCGTACCCGGCATAGGCGAGCGCACGCGTGAACTGTTGCACCACACAACTGGACCCCGTCGATGGGCGATTATGTAAGGGTCTGAAGATGCGGGTTCTTTTGTTGTTGCTGTCTGGAAAAGGGTATATGTCTATTTACCCTAATGACACTCGATACAAAGCCGCATTGAAAGGCACTGACGGCCGCACCGATGCTTTTGCATCCACATTAAAGGCAGCTTTAATGGTCTCCTACGGGTGGCGAGAACACCTGCTTGCTCCGCGCAGCTAGTACGTGATATCCACCTACCACCCACCGGCCTTGGTCTCGGGCATAAAGCGCTGACGAAAGCGCTGTTGCTATATGGTGTGGTTCTTGTTTAATTGAAATTGTTAGAACATTCTCACCAATTTTACTGGCAATTGCGAATGATGTCGCGCTGAGTCACCAAACCCTCCTGCCCCCGGTGTCACGGCGCGTGGAGTCAGCTAAAAATCGAAACAGAACATTACCCAGCGGCGGTATTTATGGAGCGCCGCCGCTACGGTGATTCATGCATATCACCGCGAAGAATTTGCAACCAGCCGGATTCCGTTGAAATGTGTTCTTCCGGTGATTCCGGTGGGAATTAATTTGCGTTTTGTTCGCTAGGGTGCGTGGTAAAGCTTAGCTGCTCATCATCGTTTTGTTATCAGGAAAACCCAGGCTCAGTCAGCGTTGGGATTGCTTTTTTATAGCTGTGAAGAGGAGGGGTGGTAGGAAGATAATAAAATTTGATAAATGTTACATTCCCTCAGGTAGTCTATTTGATGAGCAAAAAGGAATCGATGTGACTGGAAAAGGCAATGAGTTGTAAAAAAGGGAATCAGGCACGACCGTGGATGTTGGTGCGTGCCTTACACAATTGCTCACGAGAGTAGTCACTGAGGTAATAAAGAATGTTTATTCCAATGATCGTGTGTGTAATTTTTGGAATTATCTGCAATAACCGTGGATTAATTGTACAGAGACCTAACTACAGTTAATTGATACTTTCAATTATCTTATTCAAGTTGTTTTTATTAAATCCTTAAAATATACTTTAAATATCAAAGGAAAATCTCATGTCCACTGTGAGATATAGTGTTTTCTGTGAAGCAAATATCATTTGTCATTTCTTCTTTGGCATTGATAAGAAAGAAATTTCATGCTATTTGATTAGGTACCGGAACAGCGGATTGTGCATATTTCCGCTCCCTATTGAATATCGTAAATCCTGAAGGTTAGCTCGAGCCGGGCCTCCCTTCTCCAAAAGGCATAAAACGATGTTGTTATAGCTTCATTTTATTTGTGGTCGCCGTGGGCTTTTCGTTGAGGGTTTGGCGGAATGTTCTGGCCTGCCTCGGGTGACATTGACAGGGGGTTGCGCGTCAAATGAAGGTTTCATTGATATTTATACGTTAGTTTTTCCTCTGCCGTAGTGCCGGCATCATGGAGGTTCGTCCGGGATGTGGATGAAGACATTTACGGACTTTGTTCCGACGAGTGATTTTAACGACTTCGAGTCGCGGGCTTTGCGGTTTGGTGGTATTGTATGGGACTATTACGAATAGTGTTTTTGGGGTGTGGACTCTCACTACACGTTTCGGACGTGAAGAGTGTATATTTGAAAGAAAAGCATTAGCGTTACATTGAAAGACTAACGTGACCTTGCGGATGAAGCAAGTGCGTCGTTGCGTTGTCGTTTTGTTTAAGCGAGCTGTATTACGATATCTTTTAAAATGCTTTTCGATATATATTTTAAACATTTAAGTAACAAATACGCGAAACGCCAAACGATGGTGAATATTATTTTCCTATCCAAGTAGCCCGAAATGGACGCGATCTCTTTTCAATTCTTGCTCCTCCTGCATCGACGACCCGTTTTTTTTTTTTCGTTATAAAAGGAACATGAAGAAACAGAACCTGAATGTGGCGGGTTGACGTCAACAGCTCATTAAGTGCTACCGGTTCAGTTAAAGCCCGATGGAGAGGAGATGGTTATGGTGACTGGCATCTCCGCGCTCGCCTGCTTTCCATGATCATTAATCTCGATATTTAAGTCCAATGTGCTCGCGAACTTGATTTATAGCGCGCTGCCCATCACGGAAAGATCGCGATCGGCGTAGTTTTTGAGTTCCTTCCGCGCTGAGTTTTTATCAACCAATTTTTTTGTTCTATTTGTTACGCATTATGCGTTAACAAGTTGATTGATTTGTTTTCCCGTGAAACAAGCTGGGTGGTTTGGAATGTTTGGAAAGTAATTAATCTGCAAATAGTTTGATTTTTAGTTTTGCTAATTATTACTCGCTAGCCTTGGAAGAGCTATATATCTATATTGTTATACATTGCATACAATATTTTTATAATCTTTGTCTAGAATGGAACATATTCAAAGATCTCCTTTTATTTCAACTTTCAACAGCGCATGAATTGCTGTATGGAACATACCATGAGAATGTAACAGAAAAAGAAAAAAACAGTACGCGATTCAAAGGGGCTTGTTCCTACTGATTCTCTACGTGTATGGCTACTGATGCTCCATGTAGAAAAAAAACTTTTTCTCCGCTTTCCATTGGCTAACGTTACACGCCGTGGCTTTTGTACAATTCGCTGCGTCATTGACCTTAGCTCATTACAACATAGCAAACCGTAAAATTTATGGAAAAAAGTGTTTATGGCGAAAGATTCCATTTAGATCCACTTGGGCGAAAAAAAAAAACTAAACTTCGCATTGTTAGATATGCTTACAGAAAAAAGCCAACCTAAAGAAGAGAAGAAAATGGTGACGCTTCTATATTACTCAGAACATACATATTTATTTGATGAGAAACGGAGATTATTGCAAAAAAAATCGCGTTTAATGTAACAATACAGTAATATTATATGGGTTTCCTGTTGTTGTCTTTCTTTGCAGATAAAACCTAAATCATACAAAAGTAAACAATGGGATTGGCACAGAGTAAGCGTTCCGTCAACATAACCACAGATCCGGCCAAGGAGGCGGTTGTGACGGAAGGAACCGGAAAGCTAGAAAAGATCGGAGAAGTAGATCAGCTGAAAGTACAAGCTAATGGAGATGCTCAACACAACGACGGCGAAAATGTGAGTATTGTATAGTAAAAACGCGGATCCGCGTGCATACGTTCACTACATTAACACTCGTGCAACACGAATAGCTAGCTAGTAAGAAAATAATACGTTTATTTTTTTAAACAATGCATATTTTATGTTTTATCTTTCGTATTGTAAATCGACTGATGATTGACTTATGGGTCATCTAAAGTGATAATATGGTTTAAAACAACGAGAAAACTTCGAAACTGTATCAAAAATGTAATTTTGATTGCATTATTTTGTGTGCAAAACAAAGGCATTTTATTTATGTAACGTGACATCATGCCAGCAATTATTTGTTTTATTTATTTCATATAATGCACGCGGTCGCAGTGCGCACAAATTAATCCATTGCGTTCGAGATTATTGATGCCTTAATTCGTGTTCATTTATTGTGGACCACCCCGTAGTCTGACACTGACCTACCTCACGCCGTGCGAGAGACCTTGGCATTCGTTTGGTGTTGCGTCTCGTATTATGAACTTGTCGTCGGTCGGAGGTGCCGGAACGGTTTTGGTTTGTTTTGTTTAGCGTTTTTTTTTTTGTTCCACTCTTTATATCGGAATGGAATAGAAGGAGAAACGCCACTTTTAGTGGCATAATCAACTGAGATATTCCATCGTTTGGCTAGGCGCACATGCGTAGGAGACTTGAATGGTGGAATGGTGATCGTGGTGAGAAAGCAGCACCATCACCACCACCACCACCAACACCGCGTGCATTATATGCACAATTTATTAGCGGTTGTAATGGAGGTGATAATTTTCTCGATGTTTAGCCTACGCGTATCGTAAAGATTGGATTTCCTGCCGGGGGTGTGTCCCATAAACATAAACGTGACTGCAGTTTTTTATTGCTCGTAGGTTTTATTTTAAATTTATATTACAATTCATATGACTAATTTAATAGAGTTGAAATCAACGCCAAATTATATGAGTTTTTCGTTTTTCTCTAAGGCCAAAAAACACTTTTGCTTCTTTCCAAATGTACACAAATAACATGCATTTGCTTTAGGCGTTGACCGAAGGCACGAAACATGCTTATAAGGAAGGCTACGGAAGATAAATTTCGGGCTGATCATGATTTGTATGCATCTGCTTTGTGTTTATCTTTACGTAGATGTTTGGAATGTTCTGAACGCTGACGCTTGTAGATTGAGTTGAGATGTAGTTTTAATTTGAGTTAAGATGTAGGAAAAGATAAATTATTTTCACTCGCAGGAAAGATAAATACTGTAAAAGAATTTTAGTTTGTAGAATATGCTTTATGCAGGTGAAACTTCCTTTACGTGACAGTTGTCACAGCCTTATTCCTTAGTATAGAATGTACTTTAGGGTAATTATCATCCAACGTTTTCGTTTGCCGCGATTGCATCATGCTCTTCTAACCCTACCAAAGGCTATTTATAATTAATTTGCAACGAAACGGGTAGATAAACATTGTTCTGTACCTAAGAAACTATTACGCGAGTCTTTTTTGGTTTGTTTGGATGCTAGAGGATGTGTCAATCTGCATTCGTTGCTCATTGTGATGGTTGCGTGAGAAAATATGTCCCAATCGTTTATTTGTGTGTTTTCAGATCGCTTTTGCTTAGAACGGATCGCAGCAGGAGGGCTGTCATGGATTGGACACACGACTATGCCATTTAGTGGTTAATTATATGCATTGAAAGAGAAAGGGAGAAGTCCTCGTGGAGGAGGGAAGCGTGTTTTCTAAATTTACGCTGTGCGTTTCTTGCACCAGGAAGTGTCTGTCTGGTGTGTCACGTCTTGCACTTTTCCGTTCAATGAATGTCGATCAACTTACGATCGGTGAGAGTCGTACACTTACAAGACGGCAGGCGTGATTGGTAGGAAGAAAGGGAACAAAACTGCGAATTCCTATGCGGTAGAAGTCGAGGTATCGACCCTGCCTGCAGATTCTAAATATATTTCATCCCCG
>KZ069793.1:9504-21587 GCA_002091845.1 Anopheles cracens
CTTTTTTTCTACCAATTTCAGTAGCTTTATCAGCCACTTCATAACACAACGAACACGAAATCGAAGCTTTATCTGCCTTAGTATTATCGCCTGCTTGTAATCTCCTCATAAGACCCCGATTTGCAATTTTGCTACCTAACATGCTCCAGGTTAAAAATAGAATTGATAATGAGTGAAACCAAAAACGAGCAAAAAATGAATTCATATTTCACACGCGCTAGCTGCCCCGCTTATGTATCGTTTAGGCAAAATAAATCAAAAACACGAAGTAGATGAGCTATGTTAACAATTAACATTTGCTCTGCCGGAAAAGTCACCCGACTAGACATAATCACAAAATTTGCGGTACCTCCCACCCCTGCGCTGCGCTGCATCTGACGGCGAAACAAATTATACTTTTCGGTTGCAGTTGCAGTTTGCAGTGCAGCAGCTGGAAGCCGAAAACTGCACTGTTGGGAGCAGCACGAGCGAGACACCCCCGGTGCTCCCTGCCAATTCCAAACTAGAGCGGCAGTGGCTCGAGGCTTTCACCATCAACTCTCAACAAATCATGTTATTCCGAATGACGACACCGGAAACAAGATTATCTCCCATCCCGGGCCACCTCCCCCTGAAAAACGTTCCGCCACTGAAAATGTTTAGTGTGCGCCTCTTCGTGCCTAGAGTTTAATAACGCAACGAGCGCAGACCTGACAGGAGCAGGGCAGGATTTCCACCCAGATTTTCCATTTCCCGTCCAATCTTTGGGCACAAGCACGCTCGTCGTCGAGCGAGGCAATTTATCCTAAAAACGAGAGTACCCGGTTTGGTTGGGTTGGCTGCGCTGAAAGTCAACCCAACCCAGTCCACTCTCGATGCATTTTCCCTCGGTTTCAGTGGTTTTTGGAGGTCCTCCCTGGCAGCCCGCCTCGTGACCGTGTCCAGACCACCAGAACCACCGGACCGACACGCGGATTACAGTTGATAAAGTAAACACGACAGCAAAACATACCCTCCCGGGCCCGCCCGGTTCGCCAGCCCACCCCCGGTTCCACAGAAATAATGGCACGGACCTGATGTTGCGATGTTTAATTCGTGTGTATTTATGTCAAAGGCAATAATTGGCCGCCGAAGTAGCATCGGCTTATGCCGTCCGATTAAACATGTTATCCCACCCGTCCTCTCTTCCCCACTATGTGTGTGTGTGTGCTTCACTCCACTCGAACATCGGACCGCGTCCGTCCGTCCCAAACCGACCAAACATAGTCAAAACCAAACACGCACCAGGAGGACCCGGTCGGTCGGTGACATTGGTTTCAACGTTATACGCATTATACGCTCGGCGCTGTAAAAATTATGCTGTCGCCGACCACGGGCCGCATAGAGAAGACGCCCTCTCCGTCAGCCGGGCCGTCGTGCCATTCATTGCAAATTTTCCCGCTGGTCAAACGAGTCGCTGGCGCCGGGAGTCGTGCGCAACTCGCCTGCCGGCTGTGGACATCAACCGCCGGCGCCAACTGGATGGATCCGTATCTCGCGAAGGTCTCGGGGAAGATGCGAAAAGCGATGATCTTTATTGGCTAAGCAGGCAGGCAGGCAAGCATGGAGATAGATCGCGCTCCTCGGCTGATCGCCATTGCGAGCCGCGCATGACGAAACATGACAGCGTCGCAAGCGCGCCGGTGGCCTTGTAATTGAATCGGTAATTGAAAAAAGTTACTTCCACTGCGTAAATGGCCTGTGCATGCAAATACATTTTCTACACACACACACGCAAGGTGACTGTCAAGTGTAGACTTCACCCGTTCGTTATTGGAAATGGCCTTCTAGTTCGATGCGAAATCGATGAAAAAGGAGTTTCCTATTGCGGTGCGAATGTTTTGCATAACTTTTATTCCTCAAACCACCTTGAAGCGCGTGTGTGTGTGTTAGTGTAATGAATAGATGCCATTTTTATGCTCATAACGACATGGGTGTGTGACGGGGAAATCAATGTGGTCCATCTACCGAACAATTATATACTCGGCCCGTGTAGCACTTCCACCAGCACGCCCAAATGCAGCGTACACACTCCAACACAGATGTGGCAAAACGCGGCGAAATGTCGTGTGTGGTTTGGAAGCCATTGGATGCAAAATTATTTGTGCCGGTCGGTGTGGAGGAGATATCTGTTGGGATGTTGCAAAAGTTTGTGTATCTTTTTCCAGATTTTCAAATCATTCTTGTTTAATAGTAACCTGTCTAGGATTTATTTGATGATGATCTAATAGAGCTCACAAATATTTGAAAGTATTTGTAATTCGGATTGAAAATTTGTGAAAATCTATCACTTGTCCAGTATTTTAAGACTGAAAGTTCAGCGCACGTTCAGAATTTGTAGTGAATAACCAAAAATATAAATAATCAAATGATTGTTTGTTTCATTAGATATATTCAAAATAAAATGGATACTTATTGGTAAACCCTAGGCAATAGTTCGCGTGTGCAGTTGCATCGCACGCCACTAACTGCACATGTGCTGGTGTATGTCATTCGAGATGCGTGATAAGCCACTTGCGGCGGTGGGTACGTTTCGGAACGAATGGGCTCGGACGCGCGGGTTAGAGTGGTTTCAAATGACTCCATATTGATGCACCCGCGCGATCCACCCACTCACCCATCGCCAGTGGGTGCCGTGGCGGTGCCGGTTAATGATCGAAGTGGTGAATTATTTTCATCTGACTGCTTGTAATTAAATGCCATCGGCAAGAGCAGCTGTTGTGCTGCTGTTGTTGGCCGCTCCGTGATGAAGGGCGCACCGAGTGCATTCAAGTGCAGGTTGCAATCGCAAACCCGGAGGGGCGGTGAGGCGTCGGGCGGTACTTGCTTTGTTGTCGTTGTGCGTATCATATGAAACGGAGCAACGCCAGCCGAAGCCGTAGACAGGAGACATGCTTTGCGGGCGATTTTGACATTATCCAAGCATCTCGCTTTCGTTTCGAACAGGCAGCAACACAATGTGCACGTGAAATGAGATTCTTTTCAGCGTGCGTTCAGAGAAGCAAAAGGGTTGACGACCGTATGAAATATATTCAAAATTTCTTCAACCGCTACCGGCCGGCGTAACTCAAAAATCGTCCCCATCATCTGCATAATTATCCAAAGAAATCGTCACGAGGGTGTGAGAAAACGAACCCACTGATCGGGTCCTGTCACTACCACAACCTTCATTTGCATCACAATCACCGGGTCGCCGGGGGATTCCCGTGCGATCCAACCCCGGTCAAAAGGTGCTCACCTTCGGATTAATGAGCGCACGGGAAAGCATGTGACAGTAACTTCTTCTGCCCCCGGTGCGGGAACAACGCACTAAACGCCTTCTCATCATTATCGTCATCACACAAATCACACGCACTTTTCAGCATAAAAGCCGGGCAGCATCGACGCTAATCGCGCGTGACCTCGCTTTCCCATCGCACACTCCCTCAGTCGTAGAAGAAAATTCATCCACGGGAGAGCATAATCCGTCGGATTTCCGACGGCGTACCATAGAAACGATTTAGAGCACTGGATAGGCACCGAGCTATCATCGCCGAGGGCACAGACGGAATCGGAGAAGATTAATGCATTCCCATTTATCACACGCGTGTAGACTCGTGTTTGCGCGTGTTCGAAGCAGCGAAGATAAAAAAAAACCGGTCGGTGTGGAGGAGATATCTGTTGGGATGTTGCAAAAGTTTGTGTATCTTTTTCCAGATTTTCAAATCATTCTTGTTTAATAGTAACCTGTCTAGGATTTATTTGATGATGATCTAATAGAGCTCACAAATATTTGAAAGTATTTGTAATTCGGATTGAAAATTTGTGAAAATCTATCACTTGTCCAGTATTTTAAGACTGAAAGTTCAGCGCACGTTCAGAATTTGTAGTGAATAACCAAAAATATAAATAATCAAATGATTGTTTGTTTCATTAGATATATTCAAAATAAAATGGATACTTATTGGTAAACCCTAGGCAATAGTTCGCGTGTGCAGTTGCATCGCACGCCACTAACTGCACATGTGCTGGTGTATGTCATTCGAGATGGGTGATAAGCCACTTGCGGCGGTGGGTGCGTTTCGGAACGAATGGGCTCGGACGCGCGGGTTAGAGTGGTTTCAAATGACTCCATATTGATGCACCCGCGCGACCCACCCACTCACCACCCAGTGGGTGCCGTGGCGGTGCCGGTTAATGATCGAAGTGGTGAATTATTTTCATCTGACTGCTTGTAATTAAATGCCATCGGCAAGAGCAGCTGTTGTGCTGCTGTTGTTGGCCGCTCCGTGATGAAGGGCGCACCGAGTGCATTCAAGTGCAGGTTGCAATCGCAAACCCGGAGGGGCGGTGAGGCGTCGGGCGGTACTTGCTTTGTTGTCGTTGTGCGTATCATATGAAACGGAGCAACGCCAGCTGAAGCCGTAGACAGGAGACATGCTTTGCGGGCGATTTTGACATTATCCTAGCATCTCGCTTCCGTTTCGAACAGGCAGCAACACAATGTGCACGTGAAATGAGATTCTTTTCAGCGTGCGTTCAGAGAAGCAAAAGGGTTGACGGGCATAATTGATGGAAAATTGAATACCAAAAGACCGCGCGGAAGTGGCGAAGGCGATAACAAAAGCAACCTAACGAGCGGCACATTTGAATATGAGTCGGCTTCGAAATCCTTTCATCATGGGCAGATGTACATTTTTGCCCGAATATTCTAATGCCTTGAGGAGTGATTCTAGAAAAGCTCACCTCGTTTCAGCTTCCGAATTCCCCCCAAAAAATGATCCATTGTAATGACACGTAGGGTGCTGTTTCCCAGCCGCCAGCGTACAATGTAGTTAATTACCATTCGCATGACAAACGACGCCTGCCGAAATGTGAAGCGAGTCCGCGCACTGTGTATAAATCCGTCTGTTACGATTTTCGAAGAACTCAGCACACGGATTAGAGAACCTAAGCCCAGGCCGGGACAGCATTAGCTCCAAAGCTGCTGACGACCGTGTATACGGTGTTCCGGGGAAGATAGTAATCCGACTACAGGAAAGAGCAAAAAAACACGCGACGACGACTTATTGCTGACACCTTCAAACACATCTCACATTTTTCACCTCCACGTCATGCATGATGTGGAAAGTGTTTTTTTTCCTTGTGTTGCATACACAATGGGGAAGTTTTTTTATGACTTCCCGCTCTAATAGCATTCAGTGGAGACGATCTGCCTTCAGTGTTTGTCGCAAATACTTGGCCTCTTGGGTCTTTCCAGAAAAAGAAGGAAACAAGAGTCTAACTTTACCATTGTCCAACGGAAGAAGAATACCTTTCGGCGTTTTCGTAAATATTTAATGCGTCAATTTTACGCTCAATTTCAAAGGTCTTCCTGGGAAGCGAAAAAATGGAAGAAACAGGCGGAAACCATGTTTGCGTACGCGACACATTCGCGTGAGGTCCGTTCCGGGGTGTGAGTCGTAATAAAGACTTTTGCTTATGTGCCGGGGTCTGCCTCCCCCGCTCCATTTCAAGAGCCTCTTCAGTGTGGAGAGTCTAATAGAAGACTCCGTGCAAACTTCTTCAACGCTTGCAATCACAAACTCCTACACCGCGAACTCGGCGCGCGTCCCACACCAAGAACAATCCAAACAAAAGCGCCCTCTAGCGAGGATAGCATCAACTCACCGGGGTCGACAGTGCAAACAATAGTACGTACGACGAGCGCGACGCACGACACACACCGCCAGTGGCACAAAAAGGTAAATCAATCATTCAAATGGTCCTCCCGATCTCCTGGGCGCGCGTGTGGGTCGATGTGAGACTCCCGAAACCGGCAATACTTCGAGCAAACAGAAAACCACCGTCTTTTGAAAAACGCGCGAACGAACGAACGCACAGTCAATCTAAATTTATGAATGGTAAACATAGACCTGCCGAGCAGCCTGCTTCTCACTGCCTGCTGGGAAAACATATCGGGAAAAATTGCCCACCAGAGCGCGCGCGGTATCACTTTCCACCAACGGGAACATAATGTAAACATGCCATTTCCATGCGCCAGAGTTAGCGGGAGCCAGGCGAAAAGCAGTAGGAAAGCATTAGCATGTGCATCTTTCTGCTGGTGTACTGCACTTTGTTGCAACATTGTTGCGGCGTGCAAGAAGTCGTGAAGATGAAGAATTCCACAAATGATCCTCGTGCGCTCACACACTGTCGACTGGCTTGCGGTTTTAGATTGCAATCGGCATTCACCATTGCATTCAATTTAAATCAGTAACGCATTTTAATTGAACCTGCCTCAGCGAGGTGCTGGAGATCGATTTTGTCAATCATTGCTTGGTCCGCTGGCACCAGGCGGCTTGTCGATTTTGCAACACGTCAAGATGTGGATGAGGATCGATTTTAGCCACCATCGATTGAGTGTCGCATCCACTGTCTAATAGAATGCAACGCGCACCAATCTCACCTCGCACCTCGAACGCTGATCGAACGCCGGCGGCAAAGTCGGACGGGCGGCCGTGTATAGCTCGGGTTGGGACATCTCGTTAACGATCTCGGCGCCCGTAAAGGCGTGTGTAGCGCAGAATGCCACATTTTTGTTTTGCTCCGAACAGAAACCCCGGGCCACAAAGTTGCCGGACTTGCGACTCCACATGCTCCCTCCCGAGGTGGGCGTCCTTGAGCTGCCTTGAATGCCCCGGAGCACTGAACTTCGGGCTTGCGATAGAAGAGTGTGCAGACTCTTGCCGAGCGTAGATTGGATGCCTTTTTCGGTCGGGCCTGCCTCACCTGTGCCAGGCTGTGCCACTCCTTTCCGAGAGAACCGACGAGCGTGGAGTAGAAACTGGAACCTAGAACTAGGGCCACCTCGCGCTACCTGCGCGTGCGGTGATGGAACAGATGGTAGTTACTTCGGCTCATGTGAGTCCCCGGCATGACCTTGACGAAGCGGCTGCATGGTTCTTTATCGCAGCTACCACGCGGACTCCTTCCGCATTCACAGAGGGCCGGGTGGTGACGTTCTGCGCCGTTTAATGGTGCAAGATCGCAAAAACTAGTTGGCCGCTCGTTAGGTTGCTTTTGTTATCGCCTTCGCCACTTCCGCGCGGTCTTTTGGTATTCAATTTTCCATCAATTATGCCGAACGACAAACATAAGGTAGCCAACTACTTAGCGCTGCTGGATGACATTAACTCTACATCTCAATCGCTTAGACAGAGAGAGCGCTCACGTAGAGGAAAATATTTGAACGCAACCGTCCGAACAAACAACAAATATGAACAACTCGGGATGACCTTTTCGGAAAACATTGCTGCTATGCAAGCTACGGATCCTTATGTCTTAGAGGAAGAAAAAAGCGCAACGCACTCACCTATGTGTATGATAATCTCTCTAAGGTGAAGCCAAAGGCCGCCCGTGCGTTTGTGTGTCCTATCATCGTCAGCTTCCACGGGAGACTTCCTCGAGAAGGCCTGCGGTGTGTACCACCTCCAAACCAAAGAAACCCAAACCCCAGGGAATCCACCCGGGAGCGAGTAGCAGCAGATAAAGTGAGCAAATGTTTGAGCCCGTTCCTTGCCTGCCGATGGAAATGCGGTTCGGACCGACCGTGGAAAAGTAAAAATAAATATTGTACGATGAATTATGAGCTTATATCTGGACAAACATGGATCAACACACACACGCACACACGGTGGATGTTTTTGGAGTGTTCTGGTCCGGAGTCAAGTGGCGTGTCGCTGCGTGGTGCGTTGTTGTATAATTTTTCATCGATTTTTTTCTTGACGAATCTAAATCATTGGAATACATTCCTTCCTACAGGCATGTGTGTGTGTTGAAAACGCTTAAGTCGATGACCCCCGGCTCTCTTGCGGTGGCCTGTGATTGGAATGGAAGTATCCCCAGTGAACGCAAGTTGGAGTTAAAATGTGTACAAGCCGTGCGTTACAAGCCACCCAACTAGGCATCAGCTATATCCGCTAATCCGAGAGGAAGACATGATTCACGCCGGGATCGAAGGTCCCAATACGTTCTGTGAGCCAGAACTTGACATTGGAGAACGACTCGCAGCTGGGAAAGTGACATCGCCCTGGCAGATGATCGTGTCGTGGTGCTCCTTATGGTGATCGTCGGAAATGTTCATCGTTTTTTTTTATCTTCGCTGCTTCGAACACGCGCAAACACGAGTCTACACGCGTGTGATAAATGGGAATGCAGTGTGTGTGTGTAGAAAATGTATTTGCATGCACAGGCCATTTACGCAGTGGAAGTAACTTTTTTCAATTACCGATTCAATTACAAGGCCACCGGCGCGCTTGCGACGCTGTCATGTTTCGTCATGCGCGGCTCGCAATGGCGATCAGCCGAGGAGCGCGATCTATCTCCATGCTTGCCTGCCTGCCTGCTTAGCCAATAAAGATCATCGCTTTTCGCATCTTCCCCGAGACCTTCGCGAGATACGGATCCATCCAGTTGGCGCCGGCGGTTGATGTCCACAGCCGGCAGGCGAGTTGCGCACGACTCCCGGCGCCAGCGACTCGTTTGACCAGCGGGAAAATTTGCAATGAATGGCACGACGGCCCGGCTGACGGAGAGGGCGTCTTCTCTATGCGGCCCGTGGTCGGCGACAGCATAATTTTTACAGCGCCGAGCGTATAATGCGTATAACGTTGAAACCAATGTCACCGACCGACCGGGTCCTCCTGGTGCGTGTTTGGTTTTGACTATGTTTGGTCGGTTTGGGACGGACGGACGCGGTCCGATGTTCGAGTGGAGTGAAGCACACACACACACATAGTGGGGAAGAGAGGACGGGTGGGATAACATGTTTAATCGGACGGCATAAGCCGATGCTACTTCGGCGGCCAATTATTGCCTTTGACATAAATACACACGAATTAAACATCGCAACATCAGGTCCGTGCCATTATTTCTGTGGAACCGGGGGTGGGCTGGCGAACCGGGCGGGCCCGGGAGGGTATGTTTTGCTGTCGTGTTTACTTTATCAACTGTAATCCGCGTGTCGGTCCGGTGGTTCTGGTGGTCTGGACACGGTTACGAGGCGGGCTGCCAGGGAGGACCTCCAAAAACCACTGAAACCGAGGGAAAATGCATCGAGAGTGGACTGGGTTGGGTTGACTTTCAGCGCAGCCAACCCAACCAAACCGGGTACTCTCGTTTTTAGGATAAATTGCCTCGCTCGACGACGAGCGTGCTTGTGCCCAAAGATTGGACGGGAAATGGAAAATCTGGGTGGAAATCCTGCCCTGCTCCTGTCAGGTCTGCGCTCGTTGCGTTATTAAACTCTAGGCACGAAGAGGCGCACACTAAACATTTTCAGTGGCGGAACGTTTTTCAGGGGGAGGTGGCCCGGGATGGGAGATAATCTTGTTTCCGGTGTCGTCATTCGGAATAACATGATTTGTTGAGAGTTGATGGTGAAAGCCTCGAGCCACTGCCGCTCTAGTTTGGAATTGGCAGGGAGCACCGGGGGTGTCTCGCTCGTGCTGCTCCCAACAGTGCAGTTTTCGGCTTCCAGCTGCTGCACTGCAAACTGCAACTGCAACCGAAAAGTATAATTTGTTTCGCCGTCAGATGCAGCGCAGCGCAGGGGTGGGAGGTACCGCAAATTTTGTGATTATGTCTAGTCGGGTGACTTTTCCGGCAGAGCAAATGTTAATTGTTAACATAGCTCATCTACTTCGTGTTTTTGATTTATTTTGCCTAAACGATACATAAGCGGGGCAGCTAGCGCGTGTGAACAAGAATGATTTGAAAATCTGGAAAAAGATACACAAACTTTTGCAACATCCCAACAGATATCTCCTCCACACCGACCGGCACAAATAATTTTGCATCCAATGGCTTCCAAACCACACACGACATTTCGCCGCGTTTTGCCACATCTGTGTTGGAGTGTGTACGCTGCATTTGGGCGTGCTGGTGGAAGTGCTACACGGGCCGAGTATATAATTGTTCGGTAGATGGACCACATTGATTTCCCCG
Source organism: Anopheles cracens (assembly GCA_002091845.1). Classification (NCBI taxonomy): domain Eukaryota; kingdom Metazoa; phylum Arthropoda; class Insecta; order Diptera; family Culicidae; genus Anopheles; species Anopheles cracens. Next base: position 19,489 of record KZ069793.1, read on the forward strand.
TCACACACCCATGTCGTTATGAGCATAAAAATGGCATCTATTCATTACACTAACACACACACACGCGCTTCAAGGTGGTTTGAGGAATAAAAGTTATGCAAAACATTCGCACCGCAATAGGAAACTCCTTTTTCATCGATTTCGCATCGAACTAGAAGGCCATTTCCAATAACGAACGGGTGAAGTCTACACTTGACAGTCACCTTGCGTGTGTGTGTGTGTAGAAAATGTATTTGCATGCACAGGCCATTTACGCAGTGGAAGTAACTTTTTTCAATTACCGATTCAATTACAAGGCCACCGGCGCGCTTGCGACGCTGTCATGTTTCGTCATGCGCGGCTCGCAATGGCGATCAGCCGAGGAGCGCGATCTATCTCCATGCTTGCCTGCCTGCCTGCTTAGCCAATAAAGATCATCGCTTTTCGCATCTTCCCCGAGACCTTCGCGAGATACGGATCCATCCAGTTGGCGCCGGCGGTTGATGTCCACAGCCGGCAGGCGAGTTGCGCACGACTCCCGGCGCCAGCGACTCGTTTGACCAGCGGGAAAATTTGCAATGAATGGCACGACGGCCCGGCTGACGGAGAGGGCGTCTTCTCTATGCGGCCCGTGGTCGGCGACAGCATAATTTTTACAGCGCCGAGCGTATAATGCGTATAACGTTGAAACCAATGTCACCGACCGACCGGGTCCTCCTGGTGCGTGTTTGGTTTTGACTATGTTTGGTCGGTTTGGGACGGACGGACGCGGTCCGATGTTCGAGTGGAGTGAAGCACACACACACACATAGTGGGGAAGAGAGGACGGGTGGGATAACATGTTTAATCGGACGGCATAAGCCGATGCTACTTCGGCGGCCAATTATTGCCTTTGACATAAATACACACGAAAGATTTTCTCAAAAATTGTTCTCGTCGTTGGGGATATCTCAACAAAACAATCACTCGAAAGACTTCATCCAATAGTTGATCCTAATTTGATCAGGGAACAGAGAACTACCATCCAACATATTCCCAACTGAATGCATTGGAATCAAATTAAATGTTCAAGAATGCTGTCACTCCCCTTGCTGCAACCTGTTGCGCAACGCGCATCTTTCCCAATCACGTTGCATCCCGTCTTTCCGACACGCAATGACGAGTATCACGACAAAGAATTCGTTGCGGACCAAAAAGAACTCGTCCACCCGATCGTCACGATTCGTGTAACATTTCGAAAAAATCAGTTAAAATGCCACCGCTAAGACGCAGGTGGATTAATGAACTAGCTCCCAAAGCGTTCCGTCTCCTTGGCTCGCGTGTGGTACGGTCGTGTATGACACCCACTCGATGCGTACGTGTGTGTGCATGTGTGTTAGAAACATTTTCCGCTTTATTTACATCGATGTCACCGACGAGGAAATTAACATATTTTAATTGATTTGTTAAAACGCTACAACACTCACGCCCGTTTTATTTTCGAGGTGAGGTTTCCCCGGTTATGCCATCGTATGTGGTTATCGTACGAATTTTACCGCCAGTTTCCCGGCGAAACAAACCAAAAAAACACGACTACAACGATCGCACGGAGTGCGCGGAGTTGAGCAACAAGAACGGGACGCTTAATTTATGCTAATAGATTGTGTATAATTTTCAGGGTCATCAACCGGCTGCCACTGCGGGTGGTAGAAACGGAAAATTAGGCAAAAATGTTCACCGAAAGATACACGGTTCTATCTCTTTCGCTTCGGTGCCGACACCGATAGTTTGTTTTAAATGGGAGCGAGAAAATTGTCAATCCAATAATTCATTTGTCTCTCGACGGTTGGTTCGGGAAAAATTGTTTTCCTGATGAGCGCCTCCCACACACACACATGGTCTGCGTCGACACCTGTTTTCGTACGCCTTCCATCCACCGTGCTAGATTACAACGTCGAATGAAAGCGACTTTTTGATCGTGCTGCCCATAACTCACTTGCACTTGCACATCCGGTACAAAGCGGAGCAGTCGACGACGACGACGACGGCACGAAGAGTCCGATGATAAATCGGCGAGAGAAAAATATGCCGCGGCTAGTCGTTAATCACGCGGTACAAATGCGCGGGCCTTGAGAATGTCT
>KZ069794.1:0-12227 GCA_002091845.1 Anopheles cracens
ACGCGCACCAGCACAATGTGTGAAGTTGTGAGAACTCGTGAGAAGCCGCGCGTCGAACGGCCCAAGGACGGTGGAGGTGGTGGTGCCACAGTACGTGAGGCGTGCGTGTGCGCGAGTGCGCGCCTTGCGCAACAAAAGGCATAAATAATGATCCGGTCGATATCATTAGCCAATCATTGGTTCGCTTCGCGCGACGCGATCGGGATTTTCTCTTTGTTCATTTGCCGCCCGAAGGGTGCGCGGCTGCGAACGTGATCGTGACCCTTTCCGATGGGGAGTGTGTGTGTGTTTTTTTTTCCGCAACAAAAGGCATAAATAATGATCCGGTCGATATCATTAGCCAATCATTGGTTCGCTTCGCGCGACGCGATCGGGATTTTCTCTTTGTTCATTTGCCGCCCGAAGGGTGCGCGGCTGCGAACGTGATCGTGACCCTTTCCGATGGGGAGTGTGTGTGTGTTTTTTTTTCTCTTCTGCTACTTCTTCCCTTGCTGAAGAAGCCCGCTTAGGAGGAAAGTGTTCGCGTCGCTTCTTTTGTTCATTTCTCTTCTCGCCGAAGCAGCTTCCTTTGCGAGATGATCTGCGCGAAACATTGCAAATTGATCATTGCCTCCCTCTTGCGGGTCATGTTCGCTTCTTCTGATTCACGGTTTCGGCTGCGTACGAAAGCATTATGCACCGGGGCATCGATATTGGCTGTTTCGGAAGGTTTACTGGTTGGTGTTTTTTTTATTTGCTTGCTGTTGTCGTGGGCAATCGCACACCTCTTTCGGCTGCAGCAGATGCAGCGTTCAACACCAAACTACGCCGAACGAGGTGACTGAAAGCATCTTTACACAAACGGGGCCCGGGCAGTTGGGCGTGGTTCGCCGAGCCGACAAAGGACGTCGGAACCCTTTGAGGCCGGGCACGATGCAGACCACTTCGGTCGAAGGAACTTGGGGCGGATGTTGGGCATAGAAGATTTATTATAATTCCGTGTGCTAATAGCCAACACATGGGAGAAAAACGTTAGTAAATCGATTATAAAATAATCGATGAAAATCTTATTAGTAAATATTGCCTCATTGATTGGCAACTTTATCTATTTATATATGCGATAGGAAAACGTTGTTTTGTCAATTTTTAATGACATTTTTTTGTTCCTGGGCTCTTGAAGCATAATAAGTATTGGGTGCTCAACTAAACAACGATTGTTTTTTTTTTAAATAACACCCTGAAATTTTCAATAGATGGGTTCACACGAGTCGAACTCTGCTCGAATTTGTACGATTTGCGAAATTTTTTGTCAATGTGTTAGTCAGTCGAGCAAGTCTTTTTCGAGCAGAAAAGGTTATCTAGTTTTTCTTGGATAGCACGAACTTTTGCTGCGAACTTTTTGACAAGTGCCGTGTATGTGTTTACACTTTGAGGTTCACATCTTCATTCTTTCTATCGGACTGTCTTTTCCTAACACATTTGTTTAGACGATCAGGACGTATGCCTGAGCTAAGCACTAAGGTTTATTGCATCCTAAATTTGCTGCGTGTGTTGTGTTGTTGTACGGATGAACAAATTCGAAAAAAATATCATAAGGTCACAATGGAGAACATGACTTATAACAGAAATGTAAGTATGATTTCAAATGGTGGTCCTACAAGTGAAATCAATCGTTCTCTGAGCTACTTCTTTCTCTTCTGCTCTGAGCTGTTTTTGTTTGTTATTATCGACTGACATCAAAAGTTCGAATCGTTTGAACGCAGCAAAGGCTCGTGATTTTTTTTTTAAATGCAAGATTTTGTAATAGTGTGCGTGAGGTTCGTCATCAAAAGTTCGACTAGTGTGAAGCCACCTATTACTGGATAACCTTTTCTTCTTGAAACAGACTCGGCGAACATAGCTCGACTCACTAATACATTGACAAAAAAAAGTTCGCAGATCGTACAAATTCGAGCAGAGTTCGACTCGTGTGAACCCACCTAATGTGTTATTTTTGGGGAAAAAAGGGACAAAACATATTTCAATTTTATTTATTTATTGATTTGACGGCCTTTGTGGCCGTATTGTCAGTGCCTAACTGCACTGACGGACATTTAGTTATCTATTATTCAACTGTATCAACGATTTTTTAAATATTGTAACATTTGGAAAATATGTTAAAACGAAGAATATTAATTTTATTACATTGCATGCCTTTTATGTCTTTTGTTATACTATTTCATGACAGTACAAAGATAGTCTTGCGGAGTGTATCTCTCTTTTTTATTCTAAAAAAAGGTGATCGGATAATTATGCAACGACCTGTACAAGACAAAATGCTCAAAGAGACGTTGAGTAGATCCCTTTTGACGGGGTTTTTTTTGTTTAATTCAAAAAGCGCCAACTCATAAAGTTCTGAGGTCTTTACATATGGACTATACAACAAGCGCATACAAGTCTACCGTGCCATCGAATGACATCATCTTTTTTTGTTGCCAGCCACCTCCACGTTTCCACGATCCACCGCGAATTGATCGCTGATGACCGCGATGAGGCGCACAGAGGCGCGTCGTGCCAAGCGCTGCCAAACGATTAAACCGGCAGCGGGCAGCAGCGAAGCCATTTATCACTCGCGCACTCGGAACGAACCACTCAAGCGCTCCTGACGCGGTCCGTCTTCGGCCGGGCCCCGTCCGCATCTCGCGGCAACAGGCTCCAGACGGTGCGATGCGAAACGATACGAAACGAAACAGCGCCGAGATAAGGACGCCGGCGCACCTTGGCCGGCCGGACGATCGCCGACGATCCGGTACGGGACGGGCCGGCACAGTCCCGCAACCACGGCACGGCTTATCTGGGGAACATTTGTTTACAACCGCATTGACAACGATTACGGCTACCGGTTTGCGTTCACGAGCGACACTGTTTCGCCCGGACACCGTTGATCAAAGGCAACATTAATCTTGACCCGTTCCGGGCGGGCAGGCCGCTTCCCAACGCTTCCCACCGCTTCGCGTACCGTACCGCCCGTGATCGGTCGGTCGGGCGGGTGAGGACAGACGCGCTACGGAAGGGTGTGAAGGGTGGGTGGTGGGGTTATCGCGCTCGTTTGCACCGCCAGCGCGACCATTAATATCGGAGGTGCATTGAGCAAACGCTGGAATGCTGGTGGTGGTGGCGGCATTCCCGGGGGTGCATAGTGCAACCCCGTGAACTGTGCAGCGTACGATCGCGTTGGTGAGGTTGCACCACACACACACACACACATGGAGGGAAAGACGGTTTTAATGAAAGCATTTAATGTGACACGTTGCAAATGGGGCAGCTGGAGTTGGGTGGTACGTGGGGCAGGCGAAGTTTCGTTGTAGTTTCACTTTTGTTGGTGGCTCGATGCAAATAGATAATGATGTAGTCATTGTTTCTTCGCTTTATCTTTTTCTTTCATTTTCGAGTGACATCGCAGGGTTAGCAGGCAAATAAATGAACTCAAAAAGAGGCCAAATGGAGTACCGAGTTGGCAAACAGCTAAATGAATGTAGAGATATGACATTTAATACCATCCAAATCAATGTCAAATTTCGTCGGATTTTACAAGAAACTACTCATGCATTCTTGTACTCACTCTTAGTTGGCTAAGTATATAGATTTGGGTAAACATTTCATTCCATTTATAGCTTAAAAGTCAGGTGATATTTCAATATTATTCCAATGATGTTTCAATAGTTTCATGCTTTCATCGAGATGATGAATAAAGATGTTGTGAGAAACTCTTATGAAGAGTGCTGGTTTGGAATTCCGCAAAAGTTTTCCCTTCGAACGTAAAGTAAGCGTGTTGATTTAATGCCGTCCTGATTGTTCGAGTTTATTCATCTGTCCAGTTCATCCATAGAAATTCATTTTGCCTATCTGAATTCATTTTGCCATTTTGATGAATTTATTATTGTTCTAGATAATCCTAATGAGTAATTGATCAAGTACAAATTGAAATTGATAGTTAATTAATCAAGTAAGTGCTGTAACCTGTTAAGATAATTCTATTTTGAACAGGTGTTGATTAAGTATTCAATAAAAACAGGAATTTGCTATCAAATGATTGTGTGTAAAGCACAAACATTTTTTTAAAATATTTTTAATGTGAAAAAAGAATGTTTTCGGTTGCTTCAATACAAGAAATAAATTGTTTAATCTGTTTCTAACTTTTTTTTAATTATGTTTTCTTTCCATGACCTACTTCATGGAATATCACACAAAAAAATTGAGAAACAAATACAATTATTGAAATATTGCTCCGTTTCTTCTGTTGCTTCGGGTGCTCATCTCGAGCGCGAGCGAAGCCTTTCCGCACGTAGCGGCGCCCATGCGCCAGGGTTTTTTGGGGGCACCAGCATCAGCGGCCGTGCGAGAGCGTTAGCGTCTTCAGTTCACACCACAATCATTAGGAAGCGTCAGTTTTTGACCTGCATTTTTTTATTATTTTCGTCTCAACTTTCTTAGACCCTCGAGACGGGCTCGGGCTCAGGACGCAAAAACCGTGGGCACCACGAAACGAAACCGCGGTAACGAGCAAGTAATTGAGCGCCATCTGCTTTGTGCTGGAAGAGGAATATTTATCGGTGGATTTCATGCTGGGAAGAATATATTGAATCTAGAATTGTATTTTAAAAAAACACTGATTGGGTACGACAGGAGGCATCAACCACAGGATCCTTTTGAGAAATGTGCGCCACGAAGAAAAAAACTTAAGCAAAAATCTTTTACGTATTTTAAGTGCAAAATGGCCACAAGGGCAGGAAGTTTCCTTCGGAAGGGCGAAACGAGTGAAAGGAAGCAACGCAACGCGCCGGGTGAAGGTCCAAGGATGGTTGTGGTTAGTGAATTTTAATTGCGTTCTCATTAATGCGTGGCTCAAGGGTGCTGGGCGATTTCCTGTGATAAGAAGCAACTTTTTACGATTTTTTTATGTGCCGCAGGGTTTGGTTGTATTGGTGTGCCGGATGAAGAAGGCCTTTGCTTTGTGTCTTCTTAATCTAATTCAATAAATCATAATCTATACGAATCTGGAAGGAACTTCAAGAAGAGTGTCTTCCAGAACGGCTTCCTTGTTTTTGCATTCCCTGTTCTCGCGAACGGTCATGCGATCGGCCCGATCGATACCAGCCCGGCAGTGTGCGGACGATGAAAGGCCGAGATAATGTGGAACAAAGGTGAAGAAAGGAGCGAAGCGAAGCGCCTTCATAGGAAAACGATTAACTCATGCGCCTTGAAGCTGCGCGGGATCGCGCGAGCTTTCGGGTTATGTCCTCGGAGGCTGGGATGGTCCCGTAGCGTCCAACCTCCTCCCTTCCCTCCACCTCCCCCCACACACCCCACATGGGAAGGGTAATGTAATTAAGTTAACATCTCAACATATCATAAATCATCGCCGCTTGCGCGTCCTCCACCGGGCCGATGTGCGCAATGTGTCGGCGCGGTTTTGAATTAGCGTTTGAAAAGCGGAGGACAGGTTAAATTAACACCACACCGCCGCCGATGGGCGCCAGGCCGCTTCCCCTTTGCTAGGGTAAGGTTTTTCCATTCCCGAGGTGGCGACCCATCCGCGGACTTTCCCATTAGCTACGCTCCGGTCCGCCGCTGTGTCCGTCCGTGTCCTTACGCCATCGGCACCACCGACATCAAAGGAAAAGCTCACCGGTCACCGCCGCGAGGCGCTACGAACACATCCCAAAGCACCGGGCGCGCACCGAATGCACATAATTAACGCATAATTTGAATAAATTGTGAACATAAAAATGTCGATCCATGATTACCCTTCATTACACGCTATAAAATCGAGCGTGTTCTTATCGCGCCGCGCAAATCGCCCCAAATCGGTCCCGCGATGCGCAATACACTTTTGAGCGTGTGTGTGTGTGTGTTTCGGTTGCCTGTTCGTGCCGTGCTGCCGTTTTCTTATTAAACTCGGGCCCCATCGGGCCGCATTGCGCCTTATCAGCCGGTCGAGTTTTCCGCTTGCGCTTTAAAAATCGCACACACACACCCTTTCGATGTTATTTTCCGCGAGGCCTCTCGCGTCCGGTGCCTCGACCCAGCGGTTGCGCAAAATGGCCACAAGGGCAGGAAGTTTCCTTCGGAAGGGCGAAACGAGTGAAAGGAAGCAACGCAACGCGCCGGGTGAAGGTCCAAGGATGGTTGTGGTTAGTGAATTTTAATTGCGTTCTCATTAATGCGTGGCTCAAGGGTGCTGGGCGATTTCCTGTGATAAGAAGCAACTTTTTACGATTTTTTTATGTGCCGCAGGGTTTGGTTGTATTGGTGTGCCGGATGAAGAAGGCCTTTGCTTTGTGTCTTCTTAATCTAATTCAATAAATCATAATCTATACGAATCTGGAAGGAACTTCAAGAAGAGTGTCTTCCAGAACGGCTTCCTTGTTTTTGCATTCCCTAAAATATTTTTAATGTGAAAAAAGAATGTTTTCGGTTGCTTCAATACAAGAAATAAATTGTTTAATCTGTTTCTAACTTTATGTTTTCTTTCCATGACCTACTTCATGGAATATCACACAAAAAAATTGAGAAACAAATAAAATTATTGAAATATTGATCTTTTGAACATTCTTTTTGCAAACGTTATTTAACCCAACAGGATGAATAAATACTCTTCTAGCGTAAATTTGTATGTTAGAATTTTTGTATGTTTATTATATCTTACAACTTGTATTTTTTATTGTTTTGTATGTATAGAAGTATGAAATAATCTCGTAATTTCAGTTTTTTTAATCAAACTGTTTCACTGTACAGAAAGGCGTGAAAAGTCGATGAAAATAAAAAATCAATTTCTCCATCCGAACCATCGATCGAGCCACTCCAGGACCGATGCAAAACGCACCGATGACTGATGCCCCCATTTGCATCGCAATGTCCTCCGCGTGACGAATGTGCAGTTCGCATCCCATTAGCTACGCTCCGGTCCGCCGCTGTGTCCGTCCGTGTCCTTGTGGTACGTGGGGCAGGCGAAGTTTCGTTGTAGTTTCACTTTTGTTGGTGGCTCGATGCAAATAGATAATGATGTAGTCATTGTTTCTTCGCTTTATCTTTTTCTTTCATTTTCGAGTGACATCGCAGGGTTAGCAGGCAAATAAATGAACTCAAAAAGAGGCCAAATGGAGTACCGAGTTGGCAAACAGCTAAATGAATGTAGAGATATGACATTTAATACCATCCAAATCAATGTCAAATTTCGTCGGATTTTACAAGAAACTACTCATGCATTCTTGTACTCACTCTTAGTTGGCTAAGTATATAGATTTGGGTAAACATTTCATTCCATTTATAGCTTAAAAGTCAGGTGATATTTCAATATTATTCCAATGATGTTTCAATAGTTTCATGCTTTCATCGAGATGATGAATAAAGATGTTGTGAGAAACTCTTATGAAGAGTGCTGGTTTGGAATTCCGCAAAAGTTTTCCCTTCGAACGTAAAGTAAGCGTGTTGATTTAATGCCGTCCTGATTGTTCGAGTTTATTCATCTGTCCAGTTCATCCATAGAAATTCATTTTGCCTATCTGAATTCATTTTGCCATTTTGATGAATTTATTATTGTTCTAGATAATCCTAATGAGTAATTGATCAAGTACAAATTGAAATTGATAGTTAATTAATCAAGTAAGTGCTGTAACCTGTTAAGATAATTCTATTTTGAACAGGTGTTGATTAAGTATTCAATAAAAACAGGAATTTGCTATCAAATGATTGTGTGTAAAGCACAAACATTTTTTTAAAATATTTTTAATGTGAAAAAAGAATGTTTTCGGTTGCTTCAATACAAGAAATAAATTGTTTAATCTGTTTCTAACTTTTTTAAAATTCACTAACCACAACCATCCTTGGACCTTCACCCGGCGCGTTGCGTTGCTTCCTTTCACTCGTTTCGCCCTTCCGAAGGAAACTTCCTGCCCTTGTGGCCATTTTGCACAACCGCTGGGTTGAGGCACCGGACGCAGCGCACCGGCGAGAGGTCTCGCGGAAAATAACATCGAAAGGGTGTGTGTGTGCGATTTTTAAAGCGCAAGCGGAAAACTCGACCGGCTGATAAGGTGCAATGCGGCCCGATGGGGCCCGAGTTTAATAAGAAAACGGCAGCACGGCACGAACAGGCAACCGAAACACACACACACATACGCTCGAAAGTGTATTGCGCATCGCGGGACCGATTCGGGGCGATTTGCGCGGCGCGATAAGAACACGCTCGATTTTATAGCGTGTAATGAAGGGTAATCATGGATCGACATTTTTATGTTCACAATTTATTCAAATTATGCGTTAATTATGTGCATTCGGTGCGCGCCCGGTGCTTTGGGATGTGTTCGTAGCGCCTCGCGGCGGTGACCGGTGAGCTTTTCCTTTGATGTCGGTGGTGCCGATGGCGTAAGGACACGGACGGACACAGCGGCGGACCGGAGCGTAGCTAATGGGATGCGAACTGCACATTCGTCACGCGGAGGACATTGCGATGCAAATGGGGGCATCAGTCATCGGTGCGTTTTGCATCGGTCCTGGAGTGGCTCGATCGATGGTTCGGATGGAGAAATTGATTTTTTATTTTCATCGACTTTTCACGCCTTTCTGTACAGTGAAACAGTTTGATTAAAAAAACTGAAATTACGAGATTATTTCATACTTCTATACATACAAAACAATAAAAAATACAAGTTGTAAGATATAATAAACATACAAAAATTCTAACATACAAATTTACGCTAGAAGAGTATTTATTCATCCTGTTGGGTTAAATAACGTTTGCAAAAAGAATGTTCAAAAGATCAATATTTCAATAATTGTATTTGTTTCTCAATTTTTTTGTGTGATATTCCATGAAGTAGGTCATGGAAAGAAAACATAATTAAAAAAAAGTTAGAAACAGATTAAACAATTTATTTCTTGTATTGAAGCAACCGAAAACATTCTTTTTTCACATTAAAAATATTTTAAAAAAATGTTTGTGCTTTACACACAATCATTTGATAGCAAATTCCTGTTTTTATTGAATACTTAATCAACACCTGTTCAAAATAGAATTATCTTAACAGGTTACAGCACTTACTTGATTAATTAACTATCAATTTCAATTTGTACTTGATCAATTACTCATTAGGATTATCTAGAACAATAATAAATTCATCAAAATGGCAAAATGAATTCAGATAGGCAAAATGAATTTCTATGGATGAACTGGACAGATGAATAAACTCGAACAATCAGGACGGCATTAAATCAACACGCTTACTTTACGTTCGAAGGGAAAACTTTTGCGGAATTCCAAACCAGCACTCTTCATAAGAGTTTCTCACAACATCTTTATTCATCATCTCGATGAAAGCATGAAACTATTGAAACATCATTGGAATAATATTGAAATATCACCTGACTTTTAAGCTATAAATGGAATGAAATGTTTACCCAAATCTATATACTTAGCCAACTAAGAGTGAGTACAAGAATGCATGAGTAGTTTCTTGTAAAATCCGACGAAATTTGACATTGATTTGGATGGTATTAAATGTCATATCTCTACATTCATTTAGCTGTTTGCCAACTCGGTACTCCATTTGGCCTCTTTTTGAGTTCATTTATTTGCCTGCTAACCCTGCGATGTCACTCGAAAATGAAAGAAAAAGATAAAGCGAAGAAACAATGACTACATCATTATCTATTTGCATCGAGCCACCAACAAAAGTGAAACTACAACGAAACTTCGCCTGCCCCACGTACCACCCAACTCCAGCTGCCCCATTTGCAACGTGTCACATTAAATGCTTTCATTAAAACCGTCTTTCCCTCCATGTGTGTGTGTGTGTGGTGCAACCTCACCAACGCGATCGTACGCTGCACAGTTCACGGGGTTGCACTATGCACCCCCGGGAATGCCGCCACCACCACCAGCATTCCAGCGTTTGCTCAATGCACCTCCGATATTAATGGTCGCGCTGGCGGTGCAAACGAGCGCGATAACCCCACCACCCACCCTTCACACCCTTCCGTAGCGCGTCTGTCCTCACCCGCCCGACCGACCGATCACGGGCGGTACGGTACGCGAAGCGGTGGGAAGCGTTGGGAAGCGGCCTGCCCGCCCGGAACGGGTCAAGATTAATGTTGCCTTTGATCAACGGTGTCCGGGCGAAACAGTGTCGCTCGTGAACGCAAACCGGTAGCCGTAATCGTTGTCAATGCGGTTGTAAACAAATGTTCCCCAGATAAGCCGTGCCGTGGTTGCGGGGCTGTGCCGGCCCGTCCCGTACCGGATCGTCGGCGATCGTCCGGCCGGCCAAGGTGCGCCGGCGTCCTTATCTCGGCGCTGTTTCGTTTCGTATCGTTTCGCATCGCACCGTCTGGAGCCTGTTGCCGCGAGATGCGGACGGGGCCCGGCCGAAGACGGACCGCGTCAGGAGCGCTTGAGTGGTTCGTTCCGAGTGCGCGAGTGATAAATGGCTTCGCTGCTGCCCGCTGCCGGTTTAATCGTTTGGCAGCGCTTGGCACGACGCGCCTCTGTGCGCCTCATCGCGGTCATCAGCGATCAATTCGCGGTGGATCGTGGAAACGTGGAGGTGGCTGGCAACAAAAAAAAGGTGATGTCATTCGATGGCACGGAAGACTTCTTGCGCTTGTTGTATAGTCCATATGTAAAGACCTCTGTGGCATTAATAAAGCACGGTTCAGAACTTTATGAGTTGGCGCTATTTTAATTATACAAAAAAAAACCCCGTCCAAAGGGATCTACTCAACGTCTCTTTGAGCATTTTGTCTTGTACAGGTCGTTACATAATTATAAGATCAATTGCTTTTTTAGAATAAAAAAGAGAGATACACTCCGCAAGACTATCTTTGTACTGTCATGAAATAGTTGGAAGCAAAACATGGAACCAAAAATTTCCAAAAATCAAAATTCTCAAAATTTGGTGTACAGATCCTGAAAACTGCATGGAAGGTGTTATCATAACACATTAAAAAAAGGTTCGTAAATGTTCCTTTGGTATTTTTGGATGCTTAAACCAAGATATGTGCTAAGAATTAATTTTGAAACGATTATTTTTCAGGAAAAAATGATTAGAAGAAGATCACTTTTATCTTCCTGTTCAAGTTTTTCTAATATTCTCTTCCATTTCTTTTTTAATCTATTTAATCACATTTATTTTGTTCAAAATTTCAACAGTTATGAGTAGAACACTTTTATAACAGTACAATACGGCAATTCGAATTATGTAATGAGATGAATTTATTTTAAAAAATGGTTAAAAATCAATTTGTAATGAACAACCCTCAACTCTGAGTATCAAGTGTATCTGATTACCTAGTTTCTGGAAAATCTTTCCACAGCTTTTCCCTCGTACAATTAATCTTCTCCAGCATCTCAGGAGAAGATCTAGGTTCGCTCGAGTTAAATGAAAGAAACGCCTGCGATTGCTTTCGACCTGGTAACAAGAACCTTATCCTCCTGTTGTCCTGTGTGTCATGATCTACACCGCAGAGAACTGTGCGCCGAAAAAAAGCAGAACCAGAACCACCGCTCAGCCGCGCTTTCATTATGTCAGTCCGCGCGTCCGAAGACATTAATTTGCTTGCCGCTCGCCCTGAAGAGGTGTGAAAAAATCCTCCTCCGTTTGGGTTTTTTTCAAAGCGATCTCAACGGCCTAATCTGCCGCCACGAAGCGCACGGGACCCCGTAACGATCGAAGCGGCTATGGGAATGGTCTGAGAACCGTACGGAAAGGTTCGCGCGATCGCACATTTTCGACTTGCTTCCGAAGGTTTCTGTTTTTATGTTTTTGGTCGGTGCGGAAAAGTGGACACGAGAAAAGGTGCGAACGACGCTAGAGGGCGATCGGCCAAAAAGCTGAACGATAGAGAGAACAGAAACAGAAACCAGAGAGGGGAAAAAACAAAATCATATCCAGGCGCTTCATCGAATCGATCGATCGGCGGCTCGCTAATTACAGGGCAGCGAATGTTTTCCTTCCCAGCAGCTCGACACACAGCCACACATACAGTGCTGCGATCTTTGCTGCGATCGTCTTTATGATCTCTCTCCTGCTTCGCTCTATCGCCCGGCAGGACAATCTCCGCGCCCGAACCGCGGATGAATTTTGATGAAAAGTGCATCCTACTGACAGGCTTCACACCGCGTCCCTTGACCGGTTTCCCGTAAGACACCACCGAATGGAAGCTCGACACAGCTCGATTTATGATCGTGTGAAACCGAGCGGCCATCCCTG
>KZ069800.1:36103-51502 GCA_002091845.1 Anopheles cracens
GAAAGCACCGCGGCCCGGGTTCATTCCGCGCCCATTTCCCATCTTCAAAAGTGAAATGTGGTTCAATGTTGCCACTCGCCTGCTCCGTTGCACGAAGACCTTGAAGGTGGCAATTATCGATGCTCACGGCAAGATGAGCTCAAACTGCCGATAGTTTGAGTTCGCGGTTTGCCCAAACTCATAATGCGCATATGTTCCACCATCTCGCTTCGTGTCTGTAACGTATCTGTAGCAGCTCGAGTCTAATACGTCCAGAAAGTTATTAATGCATCGCAGCTGTTGAAAGGCAAATGGGCGTACCGAATTTGTCACGGGTGTCACGACGATCCGTAATCGATCCGCGGGGAATACGTTCCTGTCCATCCGGTGTACCGAGCATGCCCGAGTGTTCCAGACGAGTTCCTACACGAACAGCACGTGTCCAATACGTCACACTTCCCACGCGCTCGGAGGAATTATCGTGCGGCAAACGGTTCCCGCGCACTAACAGCTGCTACTAATAAAGACGCGTGCATACAGCCTAACAAGAACTCAACACGCTTCTAATCGCCCATTTCTCATCTCCCGCAAATTGGCAGCTCTCCACGTTCCCGGAGCCGGCCCGACCCTTTAGAACACTCACCGGAACCATCATTTCTGGCACCAGTTGTTCTTTACTCCGCTCCACCCCGATCAAAGAGGACGCGCTGTTTATGAACCGGTACGGAACGCATAAAGCGAACGTAAATTGCCAATATATCATCGGCGGGTTTCGCCCGGTGAACGACATCATCTCCGGGGGTTTTTTTTAAACAGCGAAACGAATCACACCAACATAATGGACCTGAGGTAGCCAAGTGCGTTGCGTTCCTGAAACCCTCGTGTCTTGGAGGTGATTGTCCCAAACGAAGAGAATGAATGAGAGGCTTCCGCCTTTCCATGGACGGTTGTCTGGTGCGATCGTCGTGCGTCATCATTCTTACACACCGACGGGCGAGTTGCACTTTTACCCGTCGCAGGCTCGTGCTCAGGTGTTAGTTCTTTCACTTCGCGTCTCGCTTCGCTTCGTAGGGGAACCGGTGAGTTGGAACCGGGAATGTCGGGTACCTCCTGCCTCCGCTTGCCCCACCGGAGTGTCACTTGATGGGAAATAGAAATAGCCGCAAGGGTGCCCGGCGGCGCAGTTTCCCATGACTTACGAGTGCAATCACGAGAGGTCTCGCGAACTCACCCACAGCGATCACGACTCCACGCCCGCTGCCAGCTGCTTCCCATCCGGGTTCGGGGACATACAGACGCGCCCACACTCGGCCTCCGTGAGGGTGGAACCGTTCGTTCAATCACCTCTTTTCGGGCCCTTCGAGCCGGATCGGTCCGAAAACTTCCGTGCCGTGCCAGCCACCTTGCATCTTCCAGCCTGCTCCCGGCCCGGTTTCACTTTCTGCGTCCCGCTGAATGGGCGATCGATTCAAGTGCATCGTGCGCGCAAGAAATTTCTCTTTCCACGGTAAAGTGCATCGAACACACCACCAACACAAACAAAGCGTGCCGCTCCGTACTCTGCATGTATTGTTGCTTTTCGGGCTTTATCAAATCCTTGTAATCTATGAAACGGAGGGATGGCGGTGCGATGTTTAGATCATGTCATTTGGTGATGGTGAGCCTGTCCACGGTATCCCTTTGAAATTGAGAGGTTATTAATAGCAGACAGGCATGTCCAGTGCAGAGGTTGATTGCTTCCGACGATAGCAGCACGTTCTTACCACAACCAATGCCATGTTCCATTTGTATAATTACAAGAATATCAATTAAAAACACAAAGACACAACGCTACACAAATCCCCTCGTTATATCCTTTGTGTGGCTCATTACGGGCCTGTGGCTTATTTTGAATCTGGCTCCATTTTGAACGTCCTGACGAGCACAAAGAAAAGGAGGCGAAATTAAAAAACGCCCTGGCCGCCCAGCAACATAGCTTCCCGCTCGGCAGTCCGTGTAAACAGGTCTCATTTCGCAGGAACCATTACCCACCGGCCGTACGCAACATTGTCCGAACCGCTCCCCAAACACGGCGGAAATGTCGCTACAGCGTTGAAACGAAACAGAACTTCACCATCGCCAGCAACGCCGAAAGGTCGCTCCCGGACGACCCGGTCGCTACAATGACCGAGCGCTCTACGCCTTGATGGAGATGAATGTGACCGGCCAAGCATATTTTTCTTTCATTGCAGGATGGACACAGGGAACACAAACTCGCACACAAACAATCGATACATTTCCTCCTCCGTTCCGGCGTCATGTCGCAAATGTTAGCAGGTTGTCAAAAAGTTGCACCGAATAGGATGGTGTGTGAGAGAGAGAGAGAGAGGAATAAAAACCACTACGTACACTAAGGTACACAACCGGATACGACGACATTACCGAACCGAGCTTGACAAAAAAAAACCCTACAGTGAAAATCAATCTCCCATACACCCTCCCCAGATGGGTTGTAACATACATGACTTTGTGCAATGCTTCCACGGGCGCTAAAAGGAACAACACGAGCAAGCTCTCTAAACCACCATTACAGGGTGAACAGCAAACCGGAAGCACAAAGCGTCCCGTGGGTGGCTCCTCGATAGGGCGCAACACACTTGCCTGGTATGTGTGTCCCGTGTTCCCAGCCGGGCGGAGGTCAACCACAGTAACCACGTGCCAGAGCCCGCGCAGACACTACAACCGGCGGGAACAAGGGCGGGAAACTGACAAACACCGTGTAGCGTGTCCTGTCAGCAGGTCATCGTTGTCCCGTGGGACCATCCATCCAGCCCCACGGCGCAGTTTCCCATGACTTACGAGTGCAATCACGAGAGGTCTCGCGAACTCACCCACAGCGATCACGACTCCACGCCCGCTGCCAGCTGCTTCCCATCCGGGTTCGGGGACATACAGACGCGCCCACACTCGGCCTCCGTGAGGGTGGAACCGTTCGTTCAATCACCTCTTTTCGGGCCCTTCGAGCCGGATCGGTCCGAAAACTTCCGTGCCGTGCCAGCCACCTTGCATCTTCCAGCCTGCTCCCGGCCCGGTTTCACTTTCTGCGTCCCGCTGAATGGGCGATCGATTCAAGTGCATCGTGCGCGCAAGAAATTTCTCTTTCCACGGTAAAGTGCATCGAACACACCACCAACACAAACAAAGCGTGCCGCTCCGTACTCTGCATGTATTGTTGCTTTTTTTCGATCATTCGTGAGGGTCGATAGTGATCGCCAGGCGCCTAATGGAATGTCCAGTCGGGTACTCGGCGGAGATTAATATCCAGCTGCGCCGCATCCAACAGGCCACACGAAAGCCATGATGTTTTGTTTCACCCCCTCTGGCAAACCGTTGCATAAGGTTCCGGTATCGATTAATGAATTTGCTGGAACGGCGTTAGTGGACCATTGGTAGTCTAATCGGCTACTTTTGTCTCACGCGCGGAGAAAGCGGTTCGGTCGACGATGTCAATATTTGAGTTTCGGAGTCGGTTTTCTTTGCTGACGGCGCTTGTGGGTTGTAAATATTGTTGTGATGAGATGTTAATTATGCTTCCTGAAAGTATCGAGCCAGCATCCTTAATTCTAGACACATATCAACCCGGCAGGCATCAACATCCAAAGTTAATTGTTACCACCGAAAAGGGCACTCAAGAATATGTGACTGCAGCGCACCGCACCGCAGTCAAATTATCCATCGGTGCTCCCCCCGAAAAGACTAGCGCAACGCAATTGCGAATTGCGCAAAACCCATCGCCGGCACGGCGCACTCCATCCGGCGCGACACGACAAACGCCTCGCCGTTGGCGCAATTCCGACTCCAACCGACCGTCGTTTCAAAATCGCCTTAAAATTCAGGGCGCGAACAAACGAGAACCGTCCCGAAATAGCGGATCGTCGTTTGTTCCGGCCCGTTTGAGCGGCTCGCGGAGACGTTTGTATCGACGACACGCGGTGAAGCGAGCTGTTCAGAACTTCGCGCACGTGTACGTACGTCGGAGCGTGGCGCTCGTTTCCGTCGTCGCACCAAATTAGACCGACCCGCTGGGATGGGAACGTCGTCCCGGGCGCGGGCGCGCGTTGTGGTCTACGAAATGCAGCAGTAATTAACCCGGGTGGAAAAATTAAAGCTTACTCAGCCCGAAAGGGGCCCGCGGGGCCCGCGAAATGGGGCGGTGCTGGAAAACTCTGCCCACCCGCACCGGGAAATCGTCATCGTTCCCATTGGCTTCATGACGATCATGATCACCGGGCGACGGCAAACTCCTGCGGCGAATTACAAAATATGTGCCAAGCTAACGAGGAAAATGCTAAAACTTTACTGCCCGTGCTTGCCCGTGCTTTTCACCATTTTCCGAAGGAATTAACTTCAGCGCCACAGCATGAACAGGCGGTAAGTCGGTGAGAGAGCAAAAAAAAGGCGACGCCATCCCGTTCCCAGCACGTCAGGTCGCTGAGGGAATCAACTGCGAAATGCAATTTTGAATTCTTTTCAAATGTAAGATTAGTTTTTAAGACAACATTTTGTTAAGCCTCATCGGCGGACATCATATTTTAAATAAATAAATAAATAAATTTCTAGACAAACCAACTCAAAATGTTTGTTTCTTTCGAGTTGCGCCGGAGTTGTGCTTGAGTTTCGCCTTCCAAACCCAAAAACGGTTTGACAACTAAATCGACAACTCACAGCCGTCAAGCATGCTGTCAGTTTCCGAGTTGCGCTTCATGTAAACAGGCTTTGATATACACGGGTTCAAGTCACTTTGTGTGAGATTTCCTAATCAAATATTGATGTTACCAAGAAGAGAGCGTTTCTTCTCAATATCTTTGAAAAAGCTCAAATAAGCCTACGGAGAGAATAGCCACAAGTAGTCTAGGGCACGGCTGAAGATTATCTGTTACCATCTAAAACGTTCTGAAATCTGCTATAGGTTTTGTTTCCTTCAAACGGTCTTATAAGTATCGAGCCAGCATCCTTAATTCTAGACACATATCAACCCGGCAGGCATCAACATCCAAAGTTAATTGTTACCACCGAAAAGGGCACTCAAGAATATGTGACTGCAGCGCACCGCACCGCAGTCAAATTATCCATCGGTGCTCCCCCCGAAAAGACTAGCGCAACGCAATTGCGAATTGCGCAAAACCCATCGCCGGCACGGCGCACTCCATCCGGCGCGACACGACAAACGCCTCGCCGTTGGCGCAATTCCGACTCCAACCGACCGTCGTTTCAAAATCGCCTTAAAATTCAGGGCGCGAACAAACGAGAACCGTCCCGAAATAGCGGATCGTCGTTTGTTCCGGCCCGTTTGAGCGGCTCGCGGAGACGTTTGTATCGACGACACGCGGTGAAGCGAGCTGTTCAGAACTTCGCGCACGTGTACGTACGTCGGAGCGTGGCGCTCGTTTCCGTCGTCGCACCAAATTAGACGAGCCCCGGGTCTGGGGCTGGCACTGGGACGTCCGGTGCGTCCAGCCGGTCCGGACGAAATGCAATATTCAATATGACAACAAATCGGATACAATTACTTCCCCGAAAGGCAAACTTCTGGCAGGCGAGCGCGAGACCTGGCAAGATCTTTGGAAATGTTGGAGCCCTAGCCACTATCCCGGGCTAGCAAATGGGAGAAGGTCGAAACGCTTGAGTCTCGCCCACTAAACGACTACAATGATCGGATGGAAAAGTTTGATCTAGCGCTTTCGGTACTTGGAAGGGAGAGCGGTACCGAGTGCTGAATAATCAATTTCTTCGAAAAGGATACTTCGGCGGAAGCTTTCTGTTCTTATCGGGCCGGATTAAGTGAACCATTCTGTCTCACTCGTCGCGTTGCATTATTGAACGCATAATGCACAACTGGAGGAGGAAGAACTTTGAGCTATGGAAGCTTGCGCTTGCAACGGCGCAAGTTTCTGACTCGGAAGTCGCTGAACGTCTCAAGCATGCGTATCGGTCATCGCATTCAATTTCGTTGGGAATTTACACAGCTTATCATTCGTTCGATAAGTTCCTGTGGATACTGGGACAGTAAAGACTTTATTACTTCCATTAGCACCTAGAGCTAGAACCTGTTCCATTGTGATCGGACGCAACCAAGATGGTTGACACCTTGTACAGTGCATCGACGTACATCTGCGAGTGCTTCGACCTCTTGGAGCCCAGGTGCTAAGTGCCACTGTTCGAAACGAAACGTCACGGTGTCCGGAAGATCTCGTTATAGCTTTCTTTGTGCCTTTCGCCTCCGCGATATCCACCTGGAACTAACACCACAAACAGAGCACGTGTTCTGAGCCTCCGCAGAGCTTTCAAGTGCGCTCAGGTACACCAACTCGATGGTCTTCTCGACTTCCGCCCCAAAACCGGCGAACGGATAGGCCACGACGCCAGCACGCAAACCCCCAAAAAGCGAAGCACGAATAATACAACACCGGACCGGCAATTATGCTTGTGTGCGAGTGCGCCGGGCCGGGCACATGCTCGCGGAATTTTGCTGCCTCGCCCGAGACGTTACTCTCCCGTGTCTTCTCCGTTCTCAACCCCCCCAACAGGTTCTTGGACAACATTTATTGCGCTCACTTAAGACGTCTTAATTGGAGTGTACTTTTCCTCCGGGCTTGACTTTTATTTGCCGCGCTCGCCAAAAAACCGCTCACCGTGGAGTTCGCTCCCGACGCTCCCGGAAGCATGGCGCAGAGTCGCGGGCTAAATATTTAAAGCTCACAGCTCCCCAGTTTGGCGTTGTGCCAATTTCGGACGGGTTGCTGCGTCGGCGCTGGCGGTGGGATAAAGTTCATAAAGTTGATTGAAAACTTCCGACATACGAGCCCCGGGTCTGGGGCTGGCACTGGGACGTCCGGTGCGTCCAGCCGGTCCGGACGAAATGCAATATTCAATATGACAACAAAAAGGCGACGCCATCCCGTTCCCAGCACGTCAGGTCGCTGAGGGAATCAACTGCGAAATGCAATTTTGAATTCTTTTCATCGAAAGTACGTCGTCCACGTGTCGGCATGTAAAGGACGCTAGTTTAGAAGAATGCTAGGTTCGCTTCCCATCACGGAGAAGCGTCCACGGCTCGTCTCGTCTCGGTTCGCATTCAGCGCAGGACATAAAATGCACAACACTGTCCGCCACGGGAAGCCGGCTACAATCGGCTCACTGTCGATGGAGGAGTGAAAGCGAACACCGGCACTAAACTTTCTTGCGGCGCTCACCGCCCGGCCCAGAAGGAGCGCACGCCCCGGGCAAGGAAGCGAGTGAAAAATCCATTTCCCGAGCCGAGGCACAATGAAATATTCAACAACGAGATCTGAAACTACTCGAACCGCCGGGGAAGCAGCATCATCGTCTTTGGTGAGTGTGTTTTTTTGTTCCGGCTCCGTACGTCTTACTTTACGAATTTTGCTGCCTCGCCCGAGACGTTACTCTCCCGTGTCTTCTCCGTTCTCAACCCCCCCAACAGGTTCTTGGACAACATTTATTGCGCTCACTTAAGACGTCTTAATTGGAGTGTACTTTTCCTCAAAAGACATGAAACATGTTTATGATGAACGATAAACGATTACGAGTTTGTTTAAAAATGAAGACAATAAAAACGGTGAGAGCTCTATGGATAGACATATTTCACAAACATCAATGACAACTGCAATTAAGTGGCGCCATCTCTCGACGGGTAACGTAACCATAATTAGTTTGATATCCAGTATATCTTTTAGAACAACGTTTCAATCATTCTTGGACCGGAAAGATAGAATGATTCAGTCAATCCAGATCCAGATGATTTAGAGCTAATATTTTTCATGTATTGCTGATTCTCAATGTAATTATACTAACTATGTTTTTTATGTTATTGGTTATTTTATTCAAGTTTCTGTAAAAAAACTACTATAATTGTTCGATAAATGCCCACGGCTCTTCCTACTGAAAGCTCACTTTACTACGCCAAAAAGCCCACCCAGCAAGCATTGCACTTAAGACGTCTTAATTGGAGTGTACTTTTCCTCCGGGCTTGACTTTTATTTGCCGCGCTCGCCAAAAAACCGCTCACCGTAGAGTTCGCTCCCGACGCTCCCGGAAGCACGGCGCAAAGTCGCGGGCTAAATATTTAAAGCTCACAGCTCCCCAGCTTGGCGTTGTGCCAATTTCGGACGGGTTGCTGCGTCGGCGCCGGCGGTGGGATAAAGTTCATAAAGTTGATTGAAAACTTCCGACATGCGAGCCCCGGGTCTGGGGCTGGCACTGGGACGTCCGGTGCGTCCAGCCGGTCCGGACGAAATGCAATATTCAATATGACAACAAATCGGATACAATTACTTCCCCGAAAGGCAAACTTCTGGCAGGCGAGCGCGAGACCTGGCAAGATCTTTGGAAATGTTGGAGCCCTAGCCACTATCCCGGGCTAGCAAATGGGAGAAGGTCGAAACGCTTGAGTCTCGCCCACTAAACGACTACAATGATCGGATGGAAAAGTTCCCGTGCTTTTCACCATTTTCCGAAGGAATTAACTTCAGCGCCACAGCATGAACAGGCGGTAAGTCGGTGAGAGAGCAAAAAAAAGGCGACGCCATCCCGTTCCCAGCACGTCAGGTCGCTGAGGGAATCAACTGCGAAATGCAATTTTGAATTCTTTTCACGCGAAAGTACGTCGTCCACGTGTCGGCATGTAAAGGGCGCTAGTTTAGAAGAATGCTAGGTTCGCTTCCCATCACGGAGAAGCGTCCACGGCTCGTCTCGGTTCGCATTCAGCGCAGGACATAAAATGCACAACACTGTCCGCCACGGGAAGCCGGCTACAATCGGCTCACTGTCGATGGAGGAGTGAAAGCGAACACCGGCACTAAACTTTCTTGCGGCGCTCACCGCCCGGCCCAGAAGGAGCGCACGCCCCGGGCAAGGAAGCGAGTGAAAAATCCATTTCCCGAGCCGAGGCACAATGAAATATTCAACAACGAGATCTGAAACTACTCGAACCGCCGGGGAAGCAGCATCATCGTCTTTGGTGAGTGTGTTTTTTTGTTCCGGCTCCGTACGTCTTACTTTACGAATTTTCCTGCCTTCGCCCGAGACGTTACTCTCCCGTGTCTTCTCAGTTCTCAACCCCCCCAACAGGTTCTTGGACAACATTTATTGCGCTCACTTAAGACGTCTTAATTGGAGTGTACTTTTCCTCCGGGCTTGACTTTTATTTGCCGCGCTCGCCAAAAAACCGCTCACCGTAGAGTTCGCTCCCGACGCTCCCGGAAGCACGGCGCAAAGTCGCGGGCTAAATATTTAAAGCTCACAGCTCCCCAGCTTGGCGTTGTGCCAATTTCGGACGGGTTGCTGCGTCGGCGCCGGCGGTGGGATAAAGTTCATAAAGTTGATTGAAAACTTCCGACATGCGAGCCCCGGGTCTGGGGCTGGCACTGGGACGTCCGGTGCGTCCAGCCGGTCCGGACGAAATGCAATATTCAATATGACAACAAATCGGATACAATTACTTCCCCGAAAGGCAAACTTCTGGCAGGCGAGCGCGAGACCTGGCAAGATCTTTGGAAATGTTGGAGCCCTAGCCACTATCCCGGGCTAGCAAATGGGAGAAGGTCGAAACGCTTGAGTCTCGCCCACTAAACGACTACAATGATCGGATGGAAAAGTTTGATCGGTGGTAACAATTAACTTTGGATGTTGATGCCTGCCGGGTTGATATGTGTCTAGAATTAAGGATGCTGGCTCGATACTTGTAAGACCGTTTGAAGGAAACAAAACCTACAGCAGATTTCAGAACGTTTTAGAAGGTAACAGATATTCTTTAGCCGTGTCCTAATCTACTTGTGGCTATTCTGTTCGTAGGCTTATTTGAGATTTTTCAAAGATATTGAGAAGAAACGCTCTCTTCTTGGTAACATCAATATTTGATTAGGAAATCTCGCACAAAGTGACTTGAATCCGTGTGTATCAAAGCCTGTTTACATGAAGCGCAACTCGGAAGGTGACAGCATGCTTGACGATTGTGAGTTGTCGATTCAGTTGTCAAATCGTTTTTGGGTTTGGAAGGCGAAACTCAAGCGCAACTCGGAAGAAACAAACATTTTGAGTTAGTTCTGTTGATGTTTGCAGCTAAAACATTGTATTTTAGTCATTTTCGTAGATTGATTTGGTGACTTTAGTGATAAAAGTGAAGAAAAAATAGAACATGCAGTCTGCTCCATCTCAACTACCTTGCAAATTGTCGTGACTACAGGAAGCGATGCTAACTTGACGTTATTTTTATTTGCGCCTGGAGTCGCGCTTGAAGTTGCGCTTCATGTAAACGGGCTTTTATGACTTTGAGGTGTAGTATGTAAAGAAGTATACCACTTATTGCAATTAGTATTCCTTTTTTTTCTCTCGCTAAACCTTGACCTGATAATTGTCTTCTCAAAGGATTTCAAGGAGTTTATATCTTCCAAATAGTCGAATGAAGTATTGAAGTTTTAGTTAAAATAATGGACTTCTTTGAGGTCGTCACTAACATCCCCTATCTTGGGTCATAATAGTTCTGAGTTAAAGGATACGACTAAAAAGTTAAACCAAAACCACAATTCAAGCGTTGGTGCATACTTATAGCGACATTTCAATCCAAGAATCTCATTTGTACTACCTTCTATAGCGTCGTCTTCCACTCGAACAGACCCCACAAAAGTTGCCTCACGTTGAAGTGATCACGATGCGGCATCGCAATCGCAGGAAAGGTAGTCCGTGCTCCAAGCTTGCGCTCCTCTGCGTCCGTCCACTCCGTCTAGTGTTTATCGTAAGAATTGCGCTTAATTAAAACTGCCGCGTTGTTCTCTTTGCACCGCCCGATGGTTTCTTTTCGCGACCCAACAAACCACGGTACACACGGTCCACGGATTACGTGACGATGCAGATCTGTCCCCGGCGCGCGTCGCGGCGACTCCAAACTCCGGAGGATGCACCCGCTGCGCTGAGGCTGAGCCGGCACTCGTCAGTGAGTTGCGTTCCGGGCTCACTAATGAAGTCGACCCGGCGATAACGATTCGCTCCGGACCGGGAGCATAGCAACTGCTGCCGTTGCCTTCGGTGGCCGCGGGAGTTTACGTTCACGGCTAATAAGTGTTATTAAGCTGCGACGGAAAAGAAACAATTTCGCAGCCGGTTTATGAAAAAACCATTCGCTCGTTATTAATCGATACGGGCGCGTGTTCCGCAACCGGCCAGCTAATCTCCGGTCGTCTCCGGTGGGTAAGGCCCGGAGTAGTTCAGCCGACGCACGACGTCGAGATTGTCTTGGTTTTATTTCGCTGCTCGCACCTGTGCTCGCGCAGAGAACGGTGCATCCGGAGGAAGAAATGCATTCGGCGGTTCGTTCGTGCAATCAATCATATCCGCCAGCACGGGTCCAGACCGGTGTCGGGCGAAGCGGCACGTCAGGCTCGGAGATCCGGACGTCAGTCAGTTCGTCAAACTGACACGCCGCCTGAAACACGGAGCTGTCAATTAGCAGATCGATTTCTACGGCTTTCTATGTAAATTATAGCCATTTTCGCGCCGGGCATTGGTTTTTCGTTTTCCTCCGGGCACGGGAGTGTGTTTGTGTGTTTGTGTGTTTTTATGAATGTTTTTCCCGGTTCCCTCCCACGGACACGCAGTCAAGCTCGGTTCGGTAATGTCGTCGTATCCGGTTGTGTACCTTAGTGTACGTAGTCGTTTTTTCTTCCCCTCTCTCTCTCTCTCACACCATCCTATTCGGTGCAACTTTTTGACAACCTGCTAACATTTGCGACATGACGCCGGAACGGAGGAGGAAATGTATCGATTGTTTGTGTGCGAGTTTGTGTTCCCTGTGTCCATCCTGCAATGAAAGAAAAATATGCTTGGTCGGTCACATTCATCTCCATCAAGGCGTAGAGCGCTCGGTCATTGTAGCGACCGGGTCGTCCGGGAGCGACCTTTCAGCGTTGCTGGCGATGGTGAAGTTCTGTTTCGTTTCAACGCTGTAGCGACATTTCCGCCGTGTTTGGGGAGCGGTTCGGACAATGTTGCGTACGGCCGGTGGGTAATGGTTCCGGGCGTGGAGTCGTGATCGCTGTGGGTGAGTTCGCGAGACCTCTCGTGATTGCACTCGTAAGTCATGGGAAACTGCGCCGTCGGGCACCCTTGCGGCCATTTCTATTTCCCATCAAGTGACACTCCGGTGGGGCGAGCGGAGGCAGGAGGTACCCGACATTCCCGGTTCCAACTCACCGGTTCCCCTACGAAGCGAAGCGAGACGCGAAGTGAAAGAACTAACACCTGAGCACGAGCCTGCGACGGGTAAAAGTGCAACTCGCCCGTCGGTGTGTAAGAATGATGACGCACGACGATGGCACCAGACAACCGTCCATGGAAAGGGGGAAGCCTCTCATTCATTCTCTTCTTTTGGGACAATCACCTCCAAGACACGAGGGTTTCGGGAACGCAACGCACTTGGCTACCTCAGGTCCATTATGTTGGTGTGATTCGTTTCGCTGTTTAAAAAAAAACCCCGGAGATGATGTCGTTCACCGGGCGAAACCCGCCGATGATATATTGGCAATTTACGTTCGCTTTATGCGTTCCGTACCGGTTCATAAACAGCGCGTCCGCTTTGATCGGGGTGGAGCGGTGTAAAGAACAACTGGTGCCAGAAATGATGGTTCCGGTGAGTGTTCTACAGGGTTGAGCCAGCCTCAGGAACGTGGAGAGCTGCCAATTTGCGAGAGATGAGAAATGGGCGATTAGAAGCGTGTTGAGTTCTTGTTAGGCTGTATGCACGCGTCTTTATTAGTAGCAGCTGTTAGTGCGCGGGAACCGTTTGCCGCACGATAATTCCTCCGAGCGCGTGGGAAGTGTGACGTATTGGACACGCGCTGTTCGTGTAAGAACTCGTCTGGAACACTCGGGCATGCTCGGTACACCGGATGGAAAGGAGCGTATTCCCCGCGGATCGATTGCGGATCGTCGTGACACCCGTGACAAATTCGGTACGCCCATTTGCCTCTCAACAGCTGCGATGCATTAATAACTTTCTGGACGTATTAGACTCGAGCTGCTACAGATACGTTACAGACACGAAGCGAGATGGTGGAACATACGCGCATTATGAGTTTGGGCAAACCGCGAACTCAAACTATCGGCAGTTTGAGCTCATCTTGCCGTGAGCACCGATAATTGCCACCTTCAAGGTCTTCGTGCAACGGAGCAGGCGAGTGGCAGCATTGAACCACATTTCACTTTTGAAGATGGGAAATGGGCGCGGAATGAACCCGGGCCGCGATGCTTTCAGAGTGTTGTGTGTGTGTGTGTGTGTGTGTGTGCATTGTGCAACGTGATTGAGGCGGACCGCGGCTTTGCGTGGATGGATGGGGTGTAATTTCAATTTGCCGGCCTGTAGAGACCCGTAAAAGGCACTCGCAGCTCAGCTGACTCATCATGCCTGGGAAAAGAAATGTTTATACGATCTCAGCAGCACTTCGAGCGTGTGCGAGCGCGCGCGCATTTGTGTGTGTGTAATTGTCTCAGTTGGCGAATTTCTCGTCGGCGATGGACCCTTTGGAACTCCTTGGAGAAGGTGAAGATGACTAACGGCGCTACGAAATTGCCCACATCATGCCGAAACGGTTCCCAACGGTTCCGTTTCTTCGGCCAACTAGTGTAGCCTGTTTGGTGGGACGTTCCAAGCGCATCCCGCTCTGGAAGTGCTCATCCCGCGCTCATGTCCAGCTATTGGGTAGCCGCAACTACGCATACGCACGCTAATGAAGAGCTAGCCGTCACGCTCATTATCTCACTCAAATGCATCGTTTTTGACAGCTACCGCAGGATGCATCATGCGTTTTCCCAGCCATGCCCGGGCTTCCCATTCGCACGCAATTAGTCGCGGCAAGACGGGTGCGCCTCGGTTCACGCACCACGCGGTCGCTGACGTTGCATCTTTTCAATGCCAGCCCGCGGGTTCTCGGCTGTTTTTTTGTTGTTGCTTTGGTTCCTCCATCGATTGCATGATTTCGGTCGGTTATTATGTCGGGTCGTGTTTACGCCGCGCGAAGTTTTCCCTCGCCACAGCTTTCGGTGGCCGTCCGACGGGGTGACGTTGCAGTTGACCGCGCCGTCAGTTGGCAGACGGCTCGCCTGCTGACTTGCGCGTCTTGGAACGAATTATTTATTTCGATGTTAACGACCGATGCGCGCGCTCGCGCGACCGAATCGAAGAAGAAGCCACACGAAGATCACGAACGCATATTGTTGTCGATCGACGAAAACCGAAATTAGGTGGAAAACTAGCTGCTACGGGGACTATTTGCGCACGTCGTTTTTTCGGGTCTGAGGTCTTGCGATGAATGAATGGAGACGGCGTGCGCCGCTCGCGCAGCCTTTAGTTTGAACCGTTGAACCGTCATTGAACCCGGCGGGGAATGTGGAATACAACGGCGGTAGTAAGAGAAACAACTACAACAACAACAAAAAACAGTGCTTGCAATAAAAACACGGCGAAGTAACCAACACACGCGCTAGATCTAGCAGACACCTTTGATGGTGCACGCAACGGAGTGAGCGATTCTTTCCACGGTCGGCGGTGTTTGCTTTATGCACGCCATTTGCCACCACCGAAATCGTCTGTGAATGGGTTTTCTGATTTTTGTTTTATTTTTGTTCGACGGTAGAAAGGCTGGATGTGGCTTTCCTTGTGAAAGTAGTTTTAAGGGACGTGTATGGGGTTGTGTGTGTGTGTTTGGTGCGTTTTTTTCGTGGTGCTATCCGCATTTGAATTGATGCCAGAATTGTCGTTATTGCCGGAATGAAGTCTTCCTCCATAGTTTGTCCTCCACGCGACTAACGGATCCACCAGCGGCGCTAGCTCGCACCGGCTACTAGATTATGAAAGGTAGTGTGCAATCAGTGTTACATGATCCATCGAAGGGGCACCGAATGAAACAGGAGAAGACAATGCCGACCGAACATGAGCTCCATCGGAGCTGTCAACGTAAAGGTGATAGTTCCAAACTTTCTCGATTTAAGCACCTGCAGTTTACGTGTCTGACGTGCCTTTTCTCTGCGTGCTACTCCAACCCCGATAGCATGATTTATTAGCGAAATTTGTGCCAATTATCGAGCGCCAAGTTCGGGTGTGGTATGGTGTGGCAAAAAACTTACGTCCACCGTTTGAAGATATGGACCTGTTTTGTAAAGAAGTTGCTCGCAATCCTGCCCCGGCGAAAGGAACGAAATCCCGCTCGCTGTATGACGCGCAACCAAAGACCGTGGCAAACGGTGGATCGGGCAGAGCAGGCAAGTGAAAAATGGCAAGAACAAGACAGCCGTGAAGCAGAAGTGAAATGTAGCCAGCGCCACCGTCACACGGCGCGTTGGAGGTGTACCGGTCGTCCAAACGGAGCAAGGTGG
>KZ069800.1:56241-67667 GCA_002091845.1 Anopheles cracens
CCTTCATATAGTACAATTCTAGTTTCTACTTTTCACTTGCTTGTATCCCTATTTTTGGCCCCATTTTCCGGCTTTAAGATACTTTCTCAACTTTTTCAACATTTTCATGCTATTTAGATACTTTTATATGCTACTTTACTTTTCATTTTTTTCTTCATTAGTTTCTTCTTTTTCCTATTCAATATTTTTGTTTGTATATTCTTTAAACTGACATGGTTTGCTAATTTTTTTTTGTTTCGCGTGTTGACGGTTAGTCGACTGGAAAAAATGTGATCTTTCAGGTTAGATCTTTCGTTAAGCAAATTGCTGAAGGGCTTTCAGAGTAACCAACTCAGAGTTTATTGTTTTAAATTGGTTTTTTATCATCTTTTAATTTATTTTGAGGTTATGTTTCATAAGCTACCTGAATTGGGTTATAGTGTTTGTATTCATGTCAATTTTTATGTTTTTGTATACTTATTACTTTCTCTCTTGTAGATCTTTTACATCAACAACTATCTCTGATATAATCATCTCTCGCCTTTTTTTCGCACGTTTAGCAATTTCGTCACTCTCAGTTTTGCCTACTCCCTTTTTATTTCCAATAATGATGATTCATGAATCTTTTTTGTTATTCAACATTTGAAGTAGAATTTATATTATTTTTAATGTGTTTTGTATACTGGTTGTCACTGTTTCACTTTTCTACTGTTTGTGAAGATATGAAGTTCTACATGTTTTAAATTTAAATTGTGGGTTTTTGTGTTTTAAGTTAAGTATGAGCTTTATCTTCAGTTTTATTATTGATTACTCCGCATGCTAGTACCTTCATATAGTACAATTCTAGTTTCTACTTTTCACTTGCTTGTATCCCTATTTTTGGCCCCATTTTCCGGCTTTAAGATACTTTCTCAACTTTTTCAACATTTTCATGCTATTTAGATACTTTTATATGCTACTTTACTTTTCATTTTTTTCTTCATTAGTTTCTTCTTTTTCCTATTCAATATTTTTGTTTGTATATTCTTTAAACTGACATGGTTTGCTAATTTTTTTTTAATTTGTTCTACGTTTTCACGTTATTTATATGTTTTTCATTATTTGCATTATTTGCTTTGTTTCTATTTTTTAGTTTTTGCTTCAATCCACCACAACTTTCAATCCGATATTTTTGTTTGTTAATTCCTTGAATCTCCTTGAGCTGTTTTACCTTGTTACCTTCAATTTTATGCTCATAAACGACCTTCTCGAGCCAGAACACCCGGGGCCGTTCGTGGCCATTTTCTACTTCTCACCTGTGCGGCCCACCACAGTCCATTTTCCAATCAGCGGCATTTTCACAACATCGTTTAAACGTATTAACGCTTTTCATCTCTTTTCTCTTTCTGCTTCTTCGTCTTCTTGCAGGTGAGTCGATTTCCTCATTTCGATGCGGCCCACCGCCCGATGGAAGTTCGCATCGGCATCGCAACCGGGACCGTGCGGGGAATTTCCCAAGCGGCCGTGCTGATCACCACCAGCGGAATCAGCGCGTCGACCGGTTCTGAGCTCCGTTCGTTTGTCGCGGGCGCAATAAATCCGTACCGGGCGCTGCATCGCTGCTGCACCTTTCGGAGCGGGCGCTCGGTCAATCGTGAGGTCAGGAAATGGGCTGTCGAACATCGTTTAGACGGCCCCAGCTCGAAAGGATGAGCCGCGGCCCCAGTCGTTGGCTAAATTAGAAACTCAACGCGGCTCGGCTCGAGAAATGGCAAGCTACGGTTCAGAAGATTGCAGGTCGGAGGATTTCCCAAGCCAGCCGCGCTGCCCGTGCGGTGAGTCTGTGCCGGCGGAAATCGGTCGAAATTCGTTTTGTTTCGTTGATTTCAGTCGTTCCGTTCGGGTTTCGGGAGCATTTTCCCGCCACACAAACAAACGAACGAAACAGAAAACAGCGCTCAAGGCGCTGCTGGCCATCGTCACCGTCAAGCGTGGCGTGACCGGTGCGCGAAAATCGGACAAAAACGCTTGCCTTTTCCAACCGTGATGCAATAATGCCGCCACCATGTGGGTGGCAGTGGGAACACTGGGCTCTGGGTGGGAAAACATTTCGGATTGACTTTTGAGGGATGTTTTCACGGCGGACTGACTTGCGGATTTCCTACTTTAAGCTTTTTTTTCTCTCTGGACGGACAACCGAGACACTTTTCCAAATTAAAGCTTTCACACGTTGACATTTCTCTGGTCGAGAGGCTAATTAAAAGCCCAATCACTAAGCGCTTTCTTCTGCCGGTGTGTTGATGCACTTTAAACGTTTTACCTGCTTGCCACAAGAAATGGTTTTTATCTATTTTCTCCTTCATCAGCGAGAGATCTATATTAAGAAAAATGGAAAACGGAACTCTATGATATCGCACACGCACACACACCGTCACGCTCGTCCAGGCGCGCCCGGTGCGTTATGATTCGCAACCGAACCGGAAACGCGGTCACTTGGTGGGCTGGTCACTTTCCACACCCCGTCACGCAGACCTGCCTTCCGGGCACAACCGGCTCAATCAGTGCGCTTTTCCTGCCGGCCGCTCGGGGAAAATCGGGTCAATTTTCACTGTCCCGTGTAGATAGCGGCCACACACACACACACGCGCGCGCTCCAACAGAGAGCTTTGTGAAAGCGTGGCGCCGCGTGGGGAGAAACAGCGGCGATCGGAGCGGCGAAAATGAAAATATTGGGCGTAAAATAGCAAAACACGGCGCGTGTTTCGAGCGGAAAACTGGGGCCAGGGTGTTAAGGGAAAATAAATAAATACACGGCGGCCTGGGATCCCTTCGGTGGCGAGCGTGTGCGCCTACCTGCAGGAGAAATTATCACCTTCTGTGCACCGGGCGGCTGCTACTGCAGTGAGTGGGATTGTGGCTGGGTTGTGGAGGAAAATCGATCAATTTGTACAACGAGCAAAAAAAAAACTCGATACAGTATGCAGCACAGCCTACTTCACATCATGATTGTACGGCACCCATACGGCACACATATACACACACACACTCTCTCTCTCTCATACATATATAAAACAATTTCTGGCAATGAGAAAAAAAGGCACAAAATCGATCACCGAGCCGATCACGACGAGACGCGCTGGAGGAAACGTCCGGGTGAAAGTTTTTTTTTTCCACCTGCATGGTGCATTTTTCAGCTGCAGGCCGTGGGCGACCAATTCTCCGCTTTCCGAATCTTTCGACGTGTGTGCGATTTTGTTTTTCCCTCTCCTGTGAGGGAAAGTTAGCTGGGTGGGCGCGAAAATCCTCGGTGGAAATTAAATGCATGAACAAATTTCCAGCCCACTGGAACAATGACAAACATCAGTTTTTAATAGTGGTTAGATGGGTCAATTGGACGAAAATTCCCGCTGCAGCAGTGCCGAAAGCGCGCTTCATTCGCCACCGAAATGACTCAACGCTGATCGGATTGCGTCGATGGGAACCCTAAGCCTTCCCCGGTGGGCGCCGCGTTACTTGTCGAATAATGGCGGCGACTGGGAAGCGCCAAAGGAGCTCTCCACAAGACAAAAGACGATTCGGTGTTTGCTGCCGACGATATCGTCACAGCGTGTTCGAGCGTTCATTCGACAGCCCGTTTGTTGGTTGACTTATTTCGCCACCGGAGACACAGGAGGGGCCAGTTTCGGCATTGGGTCATTGGTGCCAAATGATAATGCCCGGCTTAACGTTTCGGTGGCCGTTTGAGACGGACGGGAAAACCACATTTACCTCAACACAGAAACCGTTTTTGTTCGTTGTTTTGTGTGTTGTTTTTGGTTAAGACGAGCATTGAGAATCAAAACGGGAAAATTGTGGGAAATTATCAAACGTACCGAGCACGGACGCTGGAAAGGGCGGTGCTTTTCTTACCACTGACCGCAATGTGCCTGACCCTAATTGAGCCCGGAGTTTTGAGGTCGCTTTTCCTATCACAACAACATTTTTTTTTGTGATGTTTTGGAAAATTTGACGGTTTTTTTATCGCGTTGAGAAGTTTTTTTCCCTTTTCCATTCCGCGCATCTTCCGGTTTTCTTCTTATGCGCGCGCGCGCACACCCCGATTACCTGCTGGCGCGCGAGTGATCAATGTGCAGTGGGGAAGTTTATAAAGCGCCGTTTTCGGTAAGAACAGCCCGAGCGGTCGGTAATTTGCTGTGGCCACCGCCCACAACCCGCTTTTGCCCGGTCAGCTGGATAATGGGGCGGTGGGTGGCGTTTTTCTGCCGGGCCGAAGACGATAATTAGCGTTTGGCTTTCGTGCAGCGGCCCGGGCCCGGGGGAGAAGGCTTTTCGGTGGGTAATTGTAAACTAATTTGGTGCATTTCCTTCGCCGTTCTATTTTAACGCTTCACCGTCAATTATGTGTGCGGTTTCGCGTGTTGACGGTTAGTCGACTGGAAAAAATGTGATCTTTCAGGTTAGATCTTTCGTTAAGCAAATTGCTGAAGGGTTTTCAGAGTAACCAACTCAGAGTTTATTGTTTTAAATTGGTTTTTTATCATCTTTTAATTTATTTTGAGGTTATGTTTCATAAGCTACCTGAATTGGGTTATAGTGCTTGTATTAATTTCAATTTTTGCATCGCTGCTGCACCTTTCGGAGCGGGCGCTCGGTCAATCGTGAGGTCAGGAAATGGGCTGTCGAACATCGTTTAGACGGCCCCAGCTCGAAAGGATGAGCCGCGGCCCCAGTCGTTGGCTAAATTAGAAACTCAACGCGGCTCGGCTCGAGAAATGGCAAGCTACGGTTCAGAAGATTGCAGGTCGGAGGATTTCCCAAGCCAGCCGCGCTGCCCGTGCGGTGAGTCTGTGCCGGCGGAAATCGGTCGAAATTCGTTTTGTTTCGTTGATTTCAGTCGTTCCGTTCGGGTTTCGGGAGCATTTTCCCGCCACACAAACAAACGAACGAAACAGAAAACAGCGCTCAAGGCGCTGCTGGCCATCGTCACCGTCAAGCGTGGCGTGACCGGTGCGCGAAAATCGGACAAAAACGCTTGCCTTTTCCAACCGTGATGCAATAATGCCGCCACCATGTGGGTGGCAGTGGGAACACTGGGCTCTGGGTGGGAAAACATTTCGGATTGACTTTTGAGGGATGTTTTCACGGCGGACTGACTTGCGGATTTCCTACTTTAAGCTTTTTTTTCTCTCTGGACGGACAACCGAGACACTTTTCCAAATTAAAGCTTTCACACGTTGACATTTCTCTGGTCGAGAGGCTAATTAAAAGCCCAATCGCTAAGCGCTTTCTTCTGCCGGTGTGTTGGTGCGCTTTAAACGTTTTACCTGCTTGCCACAAGAAATGGTTTTTATCTATTTTCTCCTTCATCAGCGAGAGATCTATATTAAGAAAAATGGAAAACGGAACTCTATGATATCGCACACACACAAACACACCGTCACGCTCGTCCAGGCGCGCCCGGTGCGTTATGATTCGCAACCGAACCGGAAACGCGGTCACTTGGTGGGCTGGTCACTTTCCACACCCCGTCACGCAGACCTGCC
The DNA here is from genome assembly GCA_002091845.1 of Anopheles cracens. Classification (NCBI taxonomy): domain Eukaryota; kingdom Metazoa; phylum Arthropoda; class Insecta; order Diptera; family Culicidae; genus Anopheles; species Anopheles cracens. Next base: position 61,743 of record KZ069800.1, read on the forward strand.
TTCCGGGCACAACCGGCTCAATCAGTGCGCTTTTCCTGCCGGCCGCTCGGGGAAAATCGGGTCAATTTTCACTGTCCCGTGTAGATAGCGGCCACACACACACACACGCGCGCGCTCCAACAGAGAGCTTTGTGAAAGCGTGGCGCCGCGTGGGGAGAAACAGCGGCGATCGGAGCGGCGAAAATGAAAATATTGGGCGTAAAATAGCAAAACACGGCGCGTGTTTCGAGCGGAAAACTGGGGCCAGGGTGTTAAGGGAAAATAAATAAATACACGGCGGCCTGGGATCCCTTCGGTGGCGAGCGTGTGCGCCTACCTGCAGGAGAAATTATCACCTTCTGTGCACCGGGCGGCTGCTACTGCAGTGAGTGGGATTGTGGCTGGGTTGTGGAGGAAAATCGATCAATTTGTACAACGAGCAAAAAAAAACCCGATACAGTATGCAGCACAGCCTACTTCACATCATGATTGTACGGCACCCATACGGCACACATATACACACACACACTCTCTCTCTCTCATACATATATAAAACAATTTCTGGCAATGAGAAAAAAAGGCACAAAATCGATCACCGAGCCGATCACGACGAGACGCGCTGGAGGAAACGTCCGGGTGAAAGTTTTTTTTTTCCACCTGCATGGTGCATTTTTCAGCTGCAGGCCGTGGGCGACCAATTCTCCGCTTTCCGAATCTTTCGACGTGTGTGCGATTTTGTTTTTCCCTCTCCTGTGAGGGAAAGTTAGCTGGGTGGGCGCGAAAATCCTCGGTGGAAATTAAATGCATGAACAAAGAAAAAAAAACACACAGTCGAAACAAATGAAACCGGCCCCGCGATTTACGATCATCGATTGCACGCGGCTTTGCTTTCGGCGTCTGCTCTCTTCTTATTGCTCTGCTTTTATTCCAACTTTGTCCGGCGCACATTAAAGCGAAACACAACTAATTATCGGGCGTGATGGCACAGGCAAAAGGAAAACAAAAACAAGTCGGTGGAAAGGTGAGCGTTTTATTTTCATCTTGCTGTCGCTGCTGTGGGTGTGGGCGCTTTTCGGCCGTTCTATCTATCGCTTTTCGATGTGAATGCAGTTGGTGCAGTCGATGCGAACTGCACGCGAGCGATTCTCCACCGCGTGGCTGTAACTGATTTTGACAGGCTGCAACGGGAGGATGAGTATTTTGTGCACTGAGCTCTCGTGAGTTTGTTTCATTGTTTCTTTTAATGCTTTACTTTTTTGTGTGGATCGTTTGAAAAGTGGATAATCATACGTTTATGCTGTAAAAGGGAAGTTCGTATTTGGAGAGTACTTTCGTTTTTTTTTTATTACTTTTTATATAGAAGGTTAAACAAATGTTTAGCCTGGGTCTTTTTTGAGTGAAAATGTTGGTTAAGCTGCAGCAGAGGTTCCTGTGTTATGTTTCTCGAGTTTAAAGCGGTTTGTGTCCATGCTGCAGACAGAGAAGTTCTCCTGCGTTAGACAAATTAATAGTTTAGACATAATTAATTTAAAAAATTGTGAGTTTTCTTTAATGTCGAATAGGTTGAAGTAAGTTCAACTTAAAGAAAATTTATATTATTGTTTTTATACATTCGATTATTCGTATTGTTAATATTATTCCAAGTCGTCTGTGCAAGGAATCAAAATATGTTCATTCTTCTCTACAAATATTTCGTATTAACCATGGGAATACGAAAGATGAGATGGAATGGGAATTGGGTGCTCATGTTAAGCAGCAGCAACAAACGGGTGTTTCGCTCTTTGAAACTAACTTCTTACCTCTACTAACCTACTAACCTAATGATGGATGAGTATGATATTGGCAAAATAGTATTGTTTTGTGCCTAAAGCGTATAGAAAACATGCTCCTGATTTAAAAAAAAAGTTATAAAAGTCGGTACACTCATGACCTGGCAGATAAACCACTGTGAATCTTCCTTGGACACAAACCGTAACGCATCGATTACATAACGCTTATATCACAGCTGGACTATTGTCATGCATTTCACTATTTGCGTTTGTGAATCATGCGTTATTGTCATATTTTATTCCTAAAAACTATCTGGTATAATCATTTCATTCGAAAATGTGCTCTTGTATGTAAAAATGCTCTCGTTTTCAACAACTGAAACGAAAAAAGCTGCAGAAAAATTTTAAAAAACAAACCATACTGCTTCGTTACTGGGAAAAGACAGCGAAAGCCTTTCATCTATACTTTTGTTTTTCCCTCTCCTGTGAGGGAAAGTTAGCTGGGTGGGCGCGAAAATCCTCGGTGGAAATTAAATGCATGAACAAAAAAAAAACACACACACAGGCGAAACAAATGAAACCGGCCCCGCGATTTACGATCATCGATTGCACGCGGCTTTGCTTGCGGCATTCGGCGTCTGCTCTCTTCTTATTGTACTGCTTTTATTCCAACTTTGTCCGGCGCACATTAAAGCGAAACACAACTAATTATCGGGCGTGATGGCACAGGCAAAAGGAAACCTAATGATGGATGAGTATGATATTGGCAAAATAGTATTGTTTTGTGCCTAAAGCGTATAGAAAACATGCTCCTGATTTAAAAAAAAAGTTATAAAAGTCGGTACACTCATGACCTGGCAGATAAACCACTGTGAATCTTCCTTGGACACAAACCGTAACGCATCGATTACATAACGCTTATATCACAGCTGGACTATTGTCATGCATTTCACTATTTGCGTTTGTGAATCATGCGTTATTGTCATATTTTATTCCTAAAAACTATCTGGTATAATCATTTCATTCGAAAATGTGCTCTTGTATGTAAAAATGCTCTCGTTTTCAACAACTGAAACGAAAAAAGCTGCAGAAAAATTTTAAAAAACAAACCATACTGCTTCGTTACTGGGAAAGGACAGCGAAAGCCTTTCATCTATACGATCCGTAATAAAATATTCGGTGTGTTGAGAAGAACTCACCAACAAAGCAGATCTCGCAACGATAATGGCAACTATTTTGACAAACTTCTGCCCCATTCTAACCGGTACAATGGTACAAACAGGCCGGGCTTCTACTTTCTATCGCGTTTCTATTTACGCGTTTTGCAGTCAGCTACGAGGATGGTTCTGATCGGCGATTGAGCCGTTCGCTGTTCGGTACAATAAAAAGACTAAAAACACGCGAGAAGCAGACGAACTATTCCGCTTCGTCTTCGGACCAGCCTCCGGGAGCTGAGCGTTTTCCGTTTTCGCTGCCACGGTGAGGCTCCGTGGCGTGGCAACGACTTATCGTTCGGACGAGTTTTGCAACCTCGAACAATCAGACCGTGGCCACGTGCTGGCCCCCTTTTGGAGGAAGCAAATTGTGGGGCGGTTTTGTTTTTTTTTTCTCCCTCTCTCTCTCTGCCTCCCACTCTCTCGCTTGCTCTCTCCTTCTGCCTGTGATTCTTGTTTATTACTGTAAATAATAGCGCATGAATTCCAGTTTACAACAAACACCACCACTAGCGAAGGGTCTAATGGGTGTCAATTTTTGCTCCACGGACAAATAAAGATCGTCATAAAAAAGAGATGCCAAACAAACATCCTAATCCTCCCAATTGCGTCGAAACAACAAAAGAAAACTTCAACCGAGGAAAAACACACACACACACAGCGGACGCCTTTGGCCGTGAGCCAAACAAACTTTTCGCCACCCGGGCGTACAAATATTTCGTATTAACCATGGGAATACGAAAGATGAGATGGAATGGGAATTGGGTGCTCATGTTAAGCAGCAGCAACGAACGGGTGTCTCGCTCTTTGAAACTAACTTCTTACCTCCACTTACCTACTTACCTAATGATGGATGAGTATGATATTGGCAAAATAGTATTGTTTTGTGCCTAAAGCGTATAGAAAACATGCTCCTGATTTAAGCACAGGCAAAAGGAAAACAAAAACAAGTCGGTGGAAAGGTGAGCGTTTTATTTTCATCTTGCTGTCGCTGCTGTGGGTGTTCTATCTATCGCTTTTCGATGTGAATGCAGTTGGTGCAGTCGATGCGAACTGCACGCGAGCGATTCTCCACCGCGTGGCTTCTCCCGGCAGGCACTGTTGGGTCGATGGGCCGCACAGTGGGCTTTGGCCACGGTCGCTTTTGTAAATCAAGCACCCCCTGCACGGGCGCGTGTTACTCGCTCGCTGTGTCTTTTATCGGAGCGCCACATCAACGGCCGGTTTGCTGGACTCTTTTGAAATTATTGAAGCCAAAATGAAAAGGAAACTAAACTGAAGCAAACCCGCCGGAGGGAAAGCGTATAAAATAAAAACAACAAAAAACAAACAAAAAACCGACAAGGAAATAGAAAACAACGCCACGGCCCGGAAGGAACATGACCGTAAGGAGCAACTTTCACATCAAACGTAGCGAGGAAGAAGAAGGGAAAAGCTACACGTGCGATGTGCCGGATGTGTCCTTGCGGCTTCCTTCGGCCGGATTGATTCGTCGTTTTCGGTAAGAACGATTGAATAGAGCGAAAAGCGGGACACAAAAAAGCACGCTTTCGTTTCTTTCATTTCCCATCTTATGAGGAGCTGGAGTTCCGGTCGTTTTTTTGTGGTGGTGGTGTTGGTCATGTACACGGACCAGCAAGAGTGCACTTAGTGGACGCCTCGGATGGGCCGGGATGGCGTGTTCCTTTCTGCTTTCTTCGCTGTACCGACGTTGACCCCATCCGGAACTCGTACGATAATGGCCACGGTGAGGGGTTTGTTCGTGTGTATGCGCTTGTTTTTTTGGTCTTGCGTTGCCCCTCCAAGGTGCTCAACAGCTCCGGGGGTCCTTTTTCTGTCGGTTCGCGTTTTGCTAGCGTGTCTAGTTTGTTGTATCAAGCGTTTCCTTTCCGGGTTTCCCTCTCTTTCTTTGGTTGGTTGTTACTGAGGAGAATCCTCAGTACACGTGCCCGTCCTGGACCGGAAGTCCAGCTGATGGGCGTTAGTAATGGGTTTGACCAACTTTTTTATGAACACTTTATCGACCTTCCGGAGCGGTTCGAGTTTTTCGGGAGCCCCCGAAAGCGCCATCGCACGCCGCTTGTGGCGACAATTATCGGTTATTCGATAACACTGTCATCTGTGGAGGGTGCCGTCTTCGGGTCACCACGGCGGCGAAACTGCTGACACACGTACCGGGGGCCATTTTTCTTGCGAATATGTCCTGCGCTACAGTCCGCGAAGAAAGTGAGAAAAAGGTTGCCAGCAAAAAAAAGGAGCCCCAGAACGCTCCGAAGTCGTAATGGGCGCAATCGAACAAAAAAAACGGGGAAAAGGAAAACGGGAAAAACAATAATAAAAAAAATAATAATATAAATAATAACAGCAATAATAATATATACAAAAAAACATACTATTTTTCATAAAATTGAAACTTTCTAACAGAGGATTAAAAAGAAATGCAAAAAGTAAATCAACAAACCAATTGAAAAGGCACATAATTTTAATATATACAAAAAGTAATGATAATAATAATATTATATACAAAAATAACCATACTAATCATAATTATAATAATGATTAAAAAATATTCGTATTCAAATAACTTCTGGATGATAACAACATAATAATGATAGTTGCATATTTCGTCCCTTTTCTGCCACCCGTACGAACCACTACAATATAAATCATTTCAAAACCCATCTCAAACCAAAAACGACATCCAGTGCTGCTGCTATTATTTCTTCAACAAGATGGCCGGATACATGTGTCCAGAGCAATCGAAGTACCGAAAAAAAATCCAACATAGTCCTCGGTCAACATTTTCTCCCTTGGACGCCAGTTGTCACTACTATTCAATAGATCAACGGCAATCATAAATGACTTTCTTTTTAACAGCCATCAAAATAATACTTGAAACTTTCTAACAGAGGATTGACAAGAAATGCAAAAAGTCAATCAGAAAACCAATTGGAAAAGCGCAT
>KZ069801.1:0-22042 GCA_002091845.1 Anopheles cracens
GCCACAATAAATACCGGCCCCTCACGCTGCACACTGCCAGCACTACATTTATCGTCTTGCCTTGCGCCTAGCTTGAAAGAGGGCGACAGATAGGTAATTAGGCGCGGTGCAGCATCGTCGGGGACGGACGGGGGACGGTTTACGTGCTTTTTTTGTCTTCTCCGAGCTCGATTCCGATTTATGTGCTTTACAGCTTAAATTGATCTTCTCGCCGGGCAGGAAAAACAAAACAAACGCGCGTGGAAAACGTGGAGGAAATTAGGCGTGATTTATTGGTGGGAGCGCGTTGGCGTAATAAACGAATTAGGCCCCGTCATGATCGGGCCTTTTTTTAGCTGGTGCATTCTCCGCCGCATGGCGGCTCGGTTGGCTTCGTATCGGATTCGTTCGATCGGTAGCCGTGTGCGGCGTCGTACTAATGGAGTTATTAATTTATCTCATCTTTCCTTCCTTCCTTCGAAAGTTGTGCAATTGATAGTAGTGCGGCTCGTTTATTGGGAGTGTTTATTGCAGCGACTTAACCATTATGTAAGATCGTAACTAGGAACGATGGACGTAAACAGGGCACAATGGAATATAGCCGATTACAAGCTAATTATGAAACAATAACCTTTCTCTTTTTTTTGTAAACAAAAGCTTTGATTTTATAAATTTCATTATTAACTATGCTGTTGGGGGGGAAAAAACCCAAGAAATCTATTACAGGACAACTGATATACCTATTAGAAAAAAGGATTGGTCATGATGTGTAATTAAATGTTTTTCTTGACACAGCTAGTGACCCATACTGCGCTATGAAATTAATGACGTAAACTTAGTAGAGCTGGAATGAATAAAAAATAATACAAAACACGATAGATAATTAGATTAAAATCGTAGCTATGTTATAGGTCAAACCAAAACCATAAAAGGTTTTTTGTGCATTTATAGTTATGTGACAACTGTGCGTAATTAAGCTTTCTCTAGTGTACCACTTTAATTGCTACCTTCTCCGTTCACGTCATCATGCACGGTGAAATGAGTTCTGTTTGCATATTTTCTCCGCAGATTACATAAAGATTTTAGTTCGAGTGCCTCGAAAATCGGTCGAAATTAACTGGGTAATAATTAATTAAATCGAAATTACATTAAAAACCCAATTGCAAACTAAAGCACATAATGCCATTAAAGATTTCTTTTCCCTTTTATCAGCATACCCCACCGGCCTGTCGGAAGTCCGGCCAGTTCTCGTCGATCGCCCCCCCCCCCCCCCCCCCCCCAAAAAAATACATTGCCAAATGTCACACGCAATTAAAACAATTGGTTAGGCATTTTATGTATCCAAACAACCCGCTTCGTTCATTTATCACGCGCCCGATCCCGGTTACACGCGTAAGTTCACCTGCCAACGGAGTCACGGTCGAGTTTACAGATTCGTTTGGACATTTCGCGCGGTTGAGCATCTATTCTGCCCACAATCCGCGGCGTGCTGAAGCGCGCCACAATAAATACCGGCCCCTCACGCTGCACACTGCCAGCACTACATTTATCGTCTTGCCTTGCGCCTAGCTTGAAAGAGGCAACCCCCCCCCCCCCCTTCCGTCTTCTCCACCCGATGGGAAATGAATGTATCTCTATCAAGCGCGCCTGATAATTTGTGTTGATTTGGGCACTTGGTTCCGCCGGTTGGGCAAAAGCAAACCACGCGCAAAGCGGGAGTGAAAAAAAAGTCATCCCACAAATTGAAAAAAGCTCGCAGAGATGGGCTGTGTGTATACGCACAGAAAAAAAGAAGCAGTGTGTGTGTGTGTGTGTGTGAAAATCAGTCGCCGTATCGCGGCTTATCGGTAATTTTACGCCACCCGGTCACGTCGCCCGCTAATAAGGGGGCGCGAGCGAGCAAAGGGGGGGGGGTCTATTATTTCGGTGGGAAATTGGACATTTTTATCCACTCCATTCCACTCTGTTTTGTTGATTTTCAACCAGAAGTATTACTTTCGGCGAAGCGACGCCGGTAACTCCGTACATAATAGTGGATGCTGTTCGCGTGCGCCACCAGAGGGCGTTCCAAGTTTCCAATTCTTATCACAGCCCATCATCCTGTTCTCAAGGTACGACCGAATCCAGAAGATCAGTTCTTGATATAGATTCCAAAGAAGCGACTTCGGCAATGATTTGAAAAAAAGCGTAAAATATAAAAATTCCTATGACCAATTTTCAGGATCATCATGCCACAGTCATGCTTCCAACTCTTATCACGGTCTGTCGTTTAGTTCTTGTGATGTATGTCATGTCTTGTGAGGGTATTTATCGTAGGCACTCTTAACGGTCTACCCAACTGTTGGAATCCTTCTGGAGCTCTAGTGTTGAGAAGGAAGTAGTATTACTTTCGGCGAAGCGACGCCGGTAACTCCGTACATAATAGTGGATGCTGTTCGCGTGCGCCACCAGAGGGCGTTCCGCAAACATTCATTCCTATTTGTGGTGGTGTCCCGGCAATCAACCGTTCGGCCTGCACGTACATGCTTCCATAGCAACCGCTGGTTGCTGTGTCGAGCGAGGGGGGCTTTTCGACCCAAAATAGCCATTGCACTATTTAATACACTTAATTAACAGATTGCTTTGTCGGAACGTCAAGTGAATTCTACGGATTTTACGGGACAAACATTCAAGTTCGCCACAATGCTGTACCATTTTACATGCAAAGTGCCCATTACACGTTCCCCCAACTACTCAGTGGTTAGTCGAACTAACTAACTAACTCAATATATCCGCTTGTCACTCGGCGCCCCATCCACGACGAACTGCGCGTGGGTTAGTGTTAGGTAGTGAAATGAGCCCTACGCGTGAGTACGTGTGGCTATCTTTTCCTGAAGAACGGTAGGTTCTCCCTTGGAAGGGGGATAGCTCGTACTCGTACTCGTATCGGCTAGGCAAACGGTTCGGCCCCACTAATAGGGGAAGCGGGGCAATGGGCAAGACAAGCGACAGCAGGCAGGAAGCGAAAAGTTAACAAATTACGAATGGCTGAGAAAATCGGAGATAAATCAATTATTCAAATTATAAACGTCCATCTGTGTTGCCGTCGCCGTCGTCGTCGTCGTAGCCGTTTCGGGCTCGCATTTTGTGTCCCGCACCTGGAACGTCCGCGTCCGAGGAAGGAAATGGCCGTTTCGTGCGGAGCGAACTGTAAATTGGCAACGGAATGGATGGGTAAACTATTTTTTCCAAGGATGTGTTCATCACGGCGAAGGTCAGGGCAGCTTTATCGTACGATAGGGAGTGTTTTTTTTTGTCTAAATAAAAGGATCATCAAGTTAGTCAAGCAAAACTTCGGATTAGGTGTAAACGCATTTTAAAATAGGTTAGTTCTTCCACTTACGTATAGGCTTGGGGAGTATCTGGGCTTGAAGTGTCATTCCACAGACTTTTCCATCCATGGACGGCTTGATGGAGCGATCCGCTAAAGTAAACGCTCATTCGTGTTGTATCGATTATCGCACCGACCGTTGGGAAGTTTACATTTCTCGTTCGTCCCTCGTTTCGTGCAGCATATGCTCTTTCCAGTCCCACCGCCAGTTTTCAGGCCGCCGTGGTCGTGGCGGATCTGTATCCTGCCCCGGTGTGGACGTGTCCCACTTTAGTGTTTTTAAAATTCAGTTCGAGCGTCGCGAGACAAAAAGAAAAACACAAATTCCATATCTTGCTTCCCTGTGTGAAATAGTGATAAGGTTAATTGGACGTATAAACTGACCAGAATCACTTGGCGGGTGGAAAACGGAAAGCTTGCACAGATTTTCATCCGACACTCGTCCAAGTCGGCAGCCGATCGTTGTTTTCGTTCCATTAGCTTTGGATACACAGTACGATGTTATGTCGGATAATATGTGCCGTTTGCAATATTGCACCCCCACTTGAAGACCGCGGGAAATTAATAACTCCAACGAGATGCTCTTTTTTGTAAGCTTCAACCGTAGCGTTGATTTTAAATCCCACGTGTACCGACTCTCCCGGCCATCGCTTCCGGATCAGTAAACAATAGGAAGCACACATTGCCTCTTACAACAAAACCAAAAGAAAAAAGCAGCGCATCTAACCGCAACACGTGCCGAACACACACACACACTCTGCAAATTCTGCCGGCCAACTCCGGAACTGACGTGCGCAGGCGAGATCATCCTTCACGGTTCCCTTCGCGGGGAGGCTGGGAGGCTGTTCCCGTTCGCTTATTACATAACGTGGCGGGGGAGGCTACCACGCTCGGGGAAAATCCCCCACTCACACGCCATGGAAAACAATACTACCAAGCGGTTGGAACTCCGGAACGGCCGGTCGAAAGCAAAAGTGAAAACGCCAACGAAAGGGGCGATTGCCACGGGTTCCTCGGTGAGGTTAGGTGTGTGAATGCGTTCGCCAGTGCGCTGGAACCGGGTGCTGAGGCACGTGCTAAATCATCCGCAGCGAATGGGACCGGAGCAGACCATGTAGCCGATGTGCACTATGACAGTGACGTTGGCGCGTCTGGAAACCGGATTTGTACGATACGCTTGTTACCGGGCGACCAGTGCGCAAACATTGTGTGCTTATTTCGTTGAACGAGTTTATGACGCCACTATAAACTCCACTTCCTGGTGCTCGCGTAATCGCTCCCGCTCTTCTGCTAAACACTTAGCGACCGAGATGCGTTCTTGAATCTGTTCGCATATCTTCCGTCTATTTAACTTAGCGTTTATAGCGCCAGGATAAACATTTACGACGTGTTAATACAATTAATGAGCTGACGAAAAGAGCTGAAAGATCCTTTCCGGCCGCTGTCTAGCAACGCAAGCATGACTCGTCACGTCTAGGCAATGTATTAAAACCCCCTTCCAGCGCTTCGTTCCGGCGTTCCCGCTGGTCAGTGAACGGACCGCAGGTCCTTTTTGTTTGAGGTTGGACGCCCGGATTTGTGTTTAGTCGAAAGTTTGCCGGGCAGCCAGAACTCGAAGCAGAGGTGTGCACAAACGACGTTGCAGGACGTGTGTTTGCGTTCTGCTCCGCCAAACTCTCGTTTCGCCGAACACGCGTGTCCCCGTCCACGTGCGGCTCATTTTTCCACGTAAGCGATTAAAATAGCTGCGGCCCAGATGCCAGGAAGAACGGACCACAGACACGGCAACCGGTCCGGGACCGGGGCAGCCAGAATTTAGGTGTGTAATGAAATTTTAACGACTGCGGGCCTTTGCGAGTCTCGGGCGCTGGTCCGGCCCAGCCATCGTGTGCGTGTGTGTGTGTGTGTTGTGTGGCCGGCACTGATAACACCGGACAAGAAGTCGCACCGAACAGGACGATGAAAACGGAGCGATACCGCTCCCACAGAGCGGCCAACGGCCGGAAGTGCGCAGCTTACACGGTGGGACGACGCGTTCCACCCATCGGACGGCGTCCCGGAACGTTGGGAGTGATTCCGGTGGCCGCGTTAGTGCCTGCCGTCGTATCTCGGAGCGAGATACACAGGCGAGCACTAGACAGCGAACCATAATAATGATGGGACTTAACCCAACCACCGACCAGAACGGGATGCTTCCGCCTTTTCCAACCCAACCGGAAGCTTGGGTTGGCAAGCGGCAAATTCTGTAAAGAAAGGGGAACGAAACTATTACTTCCTAAAGGGCGGCGCGAGGCAGGCCGTTCGAGAACTGGGGGAGGGGGAAAAAACCCGCAACCGCATCACTATTCGTGCTCTTTGGAGCATCCACTCCCGCCGTCTTTCACAATTGGCCGTTTCTTTCTATGTTCGTTTGGGCAACTTTACACGTCCGCAAAACTGTGCACCGCACACAACCACCACCGCCGGGACGGAAGATAAAGCACCAGGTAAATCATACCCGTCGTCATGGTATGGGAGGTATGGGAGAAGAATTGTGACTGTGCATGAATGGAAATGGGGTCATCTCGGGCGGATAAATGCGGCTTCCGACACCTTCTGTCCGCGTGTCGACACGGCCCGTTCCCGGTTCGTCCGACGGGGCTAATTTGATGGGTTCATGTTTGTTTGGCAGCCGCCCAGGAATGCGATGTTTGACAAGTGATAAATGTAAACTGGGTTCATGGGAGACAATCGTGCCGATTACCTTTCCAGATGAGGGGGGAGAGTAATTTATATATTTCGTCAGGTTGAAATATTCATTACACCAAAGTATCGTTTCTCGAGACGGATGAGTCCTGAGACAGTGAGAAATTGAGCCGCGAATCCGGACATTTGGAGAGTACGTTGATCGATCGATTTGATCGGCCAGCTTTGAAAAGTGCTGTGCTAGAAGAGTCGAATTGATTCAAAGAGTTATTCTGCATGTTATTCTTTTTGTTTTGATGCGATTGTTTCAATATTTTGTCTTTTTTTTGCTCACTTTAAGAGCCGACTGTTCGGAAGTTATTTCTTTGAGGAGATTTCTAGAAGACTTTCAAGTCAAAACGTTTGATGGAATTTGGAATTTGTTGCCTATGTCAACTCTTATGATAGAAGATTTTTATTTCGGACTCTTCGGAAAATTGGATTTTCTGTTACTCTTTTTAGCAACGCTCGACTGTTCGATTGTATTGGGAATGGTTACTTTTAAACCTGGAGTCATGCCAGAACTAAAAGATTGACGAGCTTAAATCAAGCAGGAGAGGGGAGGCGAATTTCTAATTGATTCTTTGAAACAAGTGCACTACCACTAGCAGATGGACGTTTAATGGACGTTTCTGTGGCTTTGAAAAACATAATTTAGATGAAGGGTTATGATGAGTTTTTAACTATAATTAAACCACCCGTTTTGTTAGTCTATTGAATTTAATCGTGAATGTACACTAGGGATAACAATAACGACTCTAAAAGAGACTAAAATCACTCTTTCTTACTCATGACTGAGATTTGAATCGTTCAATAACCCTTGCGGGAGGCGTTTTATTGCAACTCGTTTTAAGGATTCACGTCCGAACAAGAGTCATTACAAGAAGTCGGCTCAAAAGCTGTCCGTGAGAAGCTGAATCCATCCATTCACCGGGAAGATTTAGCTCATCCGCTCACTCTTGTTCGCTCCTCACTACTGTACACACTAATGAATACCAGCTAGGAACCAGGAACCGCAAGGAACTGTTTGCTTGCTATTGTGTTGCATAACTTGAACTTGATAAAATGCCTCTCTCTGTGTGTGTGTGTGTGTTTGTGTATGAGGGCGCCACCAACCGGCCTGCAATTTGCCAGACAAACCCGCTCATTATGACAGTTCCCACGGGAGGGGCTGAGCGGGAAGCATGATTTGATGCAAGCCAGTGCCGGTGCAGAAAATAAAGTAAAGTGGTTTCAAGCTGCCACGGCTCCCCACCAAACTGCATCGTCGCTCCCACTCCACGCCGGACCGAAGCAGCGCAATGCATTTCATGACAATGCAAAAATGCACCCACGTACGTATTTGTTTTATTTTCCTCCCGTTCTTGTCCGCCCCCTCCGCTCCGTGGGTGTGTTCCGCGCTTCGTGAAGGTAGTGTTTGGAGCGTTTCCGCTTCCGGTGCACTGTCCCCGGCCGGCACACGGTACAAAAACAATCCACACACGGTGCCACGGCTCGCAGCGCACGGCTTCCGGCGTACGGAAGTGCATTGCCGGTTTTGGGCCGGGAGTTGCGCTGCAGCATCCACCCGGCACGCTGGCGACGCGGATTGCATTGAAAGACACACGAACACACGGTATGACTGCAATTTCGCCCCCCCCCCCCCAAAAAAAAAAAAAAACATGACGTTTTTAGTGGGCACCACTTTCGTGCGCAGCAAATGAAACAGCACGCCCCATTTGGCGAGTGACAAGATCCTCTTAATATTCGGTTGTTTTTGCAGGGTGCGTAACACATTTGGGTGAGGTTTTGCTTTTGGAGGGGTGCGTGTGTGTGTGGCCGTGGTAAGATAACAATTGCGTCCGAATTGACACATTTTTAGCGTCGGGTGTTTAGCCGATGCGAGCCGCCTTACGTAATGGCGCTGAATAGCAATCGATGCGCCTCGCGCGAATGGCTCGAACCTCAAAACGACTTCAAGTGAGTGGTTCCAAGCGTGCGGGCTCGCTGGGCACGAATCGATCACCGAACGACTTCCTGGAATCTTCTCCATTTAAGCTAATCCCTTTAGCGAGCGCGGCACGCGGCCTCCATCTCCATCTTGAAGTGGTTGCGGCCGCATTTTCCGCATTCACCGGTCAGGCCCACTTGGGGGCAGACGATTGGAAAACACTTTACACCGCGCGCCGATCGTTTAACAGGGGATGCCGCGGTGGAACTCCCAAACCGAACGCCGGTCGGTCAATTCGATAATCGCAACGGTGCGTGTTGCATAATTCGCACGCGCCACACGGCCTGTCACGGCGCGAAGGTGTGAACGATGGTGTGTTGGTTTTTTCCGGGGGTTTTCTGAAGCGTGTTGCACACTTTTCTCGCTCGGTTTATTTAAGCTAAACAGTTCGTCGTCGTTTCTGTCAACGAGGGTAAGCTAATAGGGCGCTAATGCTCTTCAGTTGGAGCGGCGTTGAGATGGAGGAACGAACTGGTGATGGGTTGTGCAAATTGTGGATAATTTATGCCAGGTTTTTATTTTTTTGTTGAAATTTTTATTCCACATCGGTAGCCTCTCATTAGCCGTTTTAAGCGTTTCACACAAAGTCCCATGATAATGAGGCGTAATATGTTATTAACGCCTCAGCACGTCAAGCAGCACTCGTATGGAATATGCACTATCCATTTTCACGTTGATTCCATAAATTCCAAACCGTTGCCGGGAGATGCTCGCGGCATCATTTCCACGTAATTTAACTCTGCACAATCCCGGTGAGTGTTTGATGAATGTGCTCCATATTCGTTATGTGGAAAACGCAGTCCGGGGATGACATTTGTTGGAATTTTACGTACAACGAATAAAAAGAGAATTCTGTGAACATTCAACATTCGGCATTGGTTGCGTTAGAAGAGAATTATGGAGTATCTAGGAAAGAAGAAGTTTGGAATTCTCAGGAAACGATCATAAAACTTAGTTATTAGCGAATTTTCACTAAACCATCGAGGTGAACACGTTTTGCAGTAAATTTAAATCGGATTCGTTCATCTCTCGCAAAAATTTGAGTTTTTTTTTTAATTATACCAAACGGTCGACCAAAAAGTTGATAAATTCCGTCCCTACCCTTTACTTTGAATATATTCCCTTCACATTTAACTTAATTCGGAGGTGAAATTAAATCATGAGCGAAGAATTACTGACTGGAGAATGCATGAAGTTAAATAGTTTTCGTACAATTTGAATGCAACCACTCGGGGCAATTAATTTGCCATCTTTTGATGATCAATACTTGCTTGCTGTGTGTACAACATCAGTGAGTAATAGAATAAACGCTTCACGCTTACTTCCACTCGATCACGGAGTACAGCATACAAGTTGAAGCCATGCCCAAACATAACAACTGTATTCTTAGGTTATAACACATAATTACTCTCTCCGTATCAGTGCTTTCATGGCATTTATAATATTTATATAGAGCGTTGAAGACTTAACATGGCGGATTAGGAACGAAATTTATGTCTAAGAAAGTATCCATTTCATGAACGTATTTGAAATAAAGAAAGTATTGGTAATGTGTCATAGGTCTAGTGGTGTTTTCTTTTGAAGATATTATGCCTTTTTTAGTGTTTATACGATGTTGATTAGGAAAATGTGGAATGATGAAATAAGTGAGAGATTTCTTGTTTGTTTAACATGCAACACGGTTAAAGCTCGTGATACGTAAGGAAGAAAGTAAGCAAGAAGATGTATCTTATTTCAAGGTACTTCAAACACCGCTCGAAGATCTTCCGGCTCGTGAGTATCGTGAGTAAAAAGAAATCGTTTAAGTTATGGAGCTGATCCATCCGATGGCATTTCAGATTGGTTCTGATAAAACATCGCTTGATGGAGGCCATAATCCTCCATCAGTGCCTCGAAAGGTCGCAATGCAGACCACCGCCACCGCCATCCGTCTACTGCTACCGTAACTTTCCCACCCGTTAGCGACTATCCAAAACCAAACAAATGTAAACACCCGGTGCATCCGGTATCGTGCAGTGCATCGATGTCGCGCTCCGTAAAACCGGTCCATAAGCGGATGGTTTGCAATTTTATTTACCACCCTCCCGGCGCTGCGACGGTGGATGCTGTCATTGCAACGTCTTCATGCGATCGAGCCCACTTTCGATTCGATGCCGCGTGCAAAACACCGGAACTGGTTCCTGGCACGGTGGGGCGCCCGGTTGCGTGCGACAAACAGGAACATTTCATAAAGTCGCGGCGGTTCGTGCGAAGAGCAGAGTAGGCACTGCGACGCGCGAAGCAAAAGTTGAGAAAAAAAAAACAAAATGGCAACCGAATTTGGGTTGCTTTGGTGAGAATGACTTTCATTAGTAGATTAAAAAAACACACAAAGTGAAATTTAAATTTCTGTTTATTACAAACGCTAGCTTTTAGGGCGAGATTTTAGCCAGGGACTGATTCGAAGAAATTTGCCCTCGTTAGAATTACGGCTGGTTTTGGTTGCAGTTTTTAAGTGCTAGATTAAATTTATGTCTATTTTACGCCGTTCATTTTCTTCTCAACTATTTCATCAGTAAACCTATTTTGCGCTTTGTTTCCATATTCGAAAACGGCTTCTACAGCTGCTTTGCAGGTTTTTTTTCTATATCTCACTGTTTGAAAAGCTTCTCATAAACAATAGACAAACTTCGGCATAGCTCCATTTTCTTCCTAGCTGCACACGTTCCAAATTACCAATAAGCGCAAGTACGTCGCAGGAAAGGACGAAAGAAAAGCCGGGCCAAGAAAAACGCTCACTGCTGTAAATATAAATTTACGTCCACCGAAAGCTAAGCCGTTCGAAACTCGAACGGCAGCGCTAGTGATACAATTATTTCCCACTTGCGACAATTTCCCTTCCGGGAATTCCAGTGTACGCTGGGTTTTTTTTCTCGTCCTCCAAACTTTACTGACTTGAAACAAAAGCCTCGCAGAGGACGGAAGGAGATAACGGCGGTTTGATGTACGCGACACCTTACCGAAGGTGATGCTAAATTTGTTAACAAACGAACCCGTGCCCAAAACCCGGAGGTGGGCGTAGTGCAAAACTTTGCCTTTGTCGAAAGTAACTTCGCTTTAGCGCGTTCGCAAGCGGGAGGAGACGCCCGAAAGGACACTCCCGGGCTCCCGGAACCACCGGAGAACTTTTGCCTGCTGCCTTTGTCGTCGTTTTTTTTTTCAGCAAAGCCAAGCGCCACCAAGATGGAAAAGATGCTGCATAAATCCTCCAAGGATAACAAGGTCCGGGCGCGCGATATGCTGCAGTTGGGCGAGGAAGTTCGCGTCGCGCGCGCGGTGAAGCTTTTACTGCTTGGTAATAGCGAGAGGGCCACCGACGCGTTGCTCCGCTAAGCAACCGGAAGGACAACGCCGCCGGGCTAACGGCGGCAAACACAAAGCTGACGCTCTCACCTCGCGCGCAAAGCGACGACTTAAGCTCCCCGTTGGACTAATTTATGGGAAATGCACTTTTATTGTTTTTTCCCTGGGCGCTGTGCGAAGGGGCTTCTTTCTGTCTGCAAAATGGGCTCCGGAATGGGCTGCTGGGAAGTTTTCGCACGGCCCACCCACCTGGGACGATAAATTTTCATCATTTTCGATTGCCGCATCGCTTAATCGATATCCAATCAGGTGCGATGGCAAACGGTTGCAGACGGTCAGCGACCTGACCCCAACACGGGCGCTCCAACACGGGCGCTTTGGGCGGCCGAGGTGTTGCCAGACGGGCGCTCACGCTCCTTTGCTGACTGGGAAAACACACGGCGAGGGTGATGGTTTGATTAAGGCTGCTACAACTGCCGTCACAGCCAACGCATCAGCAATCTGCATGCGAGTGTGCAGGGCGAGAGAAAGGTCATCACGTCCGCTGGGAGTTGTTGTGCGCTCGGTACACTTGGGGGCGAAATTGTGGCTTTCCGTGGAAGCACTCCGATGTTGGACGTTTGAATCGATCGGGAGTGCTTGCAATGCTGTTGCACAGTTTAAGATATAGGAGGAACCTCAACTGATTTACATGTTTCATATAATATTTGAAAATTGATGAAAATTCACTATAAAAGATGGCTATACTGACGATGACTACACGAGTTTTTCATCACAATATTATAATCATAAAGTATATTACGACAAACATAGTCCTTTTGATCCTTTGGAACATTTATTTTGTATCAGAAGCTCCCTGTGATGCACGCTGAAGACATTTTGCAGTTTTGGAAATCAATCGAATGATGGAAAAGCTGTCAAAAATCTGATCAAAACCGGACTAAAACACAAAGCAAATCCTCTGGATCTTTTGGCAGTTTACCGAAATGAGATAAATCCACACATTGTATGTCATCTACTTTATGAAACATGTCTTCCCAACGTCCTCCAGTGTCGTCTAAACGATCTAGAGCAGATAAAACATGTCGTGTTGAAAAGGAAAAGCTAACTTAACTAACAACCTACAACTCACTGCAAGATAACTTTGAAACCCTTTATCAACCTGCGAATCTATCGAACCTGTACATGACGATTGTGCTGGAATTTAACACCAATTGGTTTCCCGAATGGCAAGAGCTTGACACGGTGTACGCTGGGTTTTTTTTCTCGTCCTCCAAACTTTACTGACTTGAAACAAAAGCCTCGCAGAGGACGGAAGGAGATAACGGCGGTTTGATGTACGCGACACCTTACCGAAGGTGATGCTAAATTTGTTAACAAACGAACCCGTGCCCAAAAACTGGTACGCAAAATCCGGAGGTGGGCGTAGTGCAAAACTTTGCCTTTGTCGAAAGTAACTTCGCTTTAGCGCGTTCGCAAGCGGGAGGAGACGCCCGAAAGGACACTCCCGGGCTCCCGGAACCACCGGAGAACTTTTGCCTGCTGCCTTTGTCGTCGTTTTTTTTTTCAGCAAAGCCAAGCGCCACCAAGATGGAAAAGATGCTGCATAAATCCTCCAAGGATAACAAGGTCCGGGCGCGCGATATGCTGCAGTTGGGCGAGGAAGTTCGCGTCGCGCGCGCGGTGAAGCTTTTACTGCTTGGTAATAGCGAGAGGGCTACCGACGCGTTGCTCCGCTAAGCAACCGGAAGGACAACGCCGCCGGGCTAACGGCGGCAAACACAAAGCTGACGCTCTCACCTCGCGCGCAAAGCGACGGCTTAAGCTCCCCGTTGGACTAATTTATGGGAAATGCACTTTTATTGTTTTTTCGCTGGGCGCTGTGCGAAGGGGCTTCTTTCTGTCTGCAAAATGGGCTCCGGAATGGGCTGCTGGGAAGTTTTCGTACGGCCCACCCACCTGGGACGATAAATTTTCATCATTTTCGATTGCCGCATCGCTTAATCGATATCCAATCAGGTGCGATGGCAAACGGTTGCAGACGGTCAGCGACCTGACCCCAACACGGGCGCTCCAACACGGGCGCTTTGGGCGGCCGAGGTGTTGCCAGACGGGCGCTCACGCTCCTTTGCTGACTGGGAAAACACACGGCGATGGTGATGGTTTGATTAAGGCTGCTACAACTGCCGTCACAGCCAACGCATCAGCAATCTGCATGCGAGTGTGCAGGGCGAGAGAAAGGTCATCACGTCCGCTGGGAGTTGTTGTGCGCTCGGTACACTTGGGGGCGAAATTGTGGCTTTCCGTGGAAGCACTCCGATGTTGGACGTTTGAATCGATCGGGAGTGCTTGCAATGCTGTTGCACAGTTTAAGATATAGGAGGAACCTCAACTGATTTACATGTTTCATATAATATTTGAAAATTGATGAAAATTCACTATAAAAGATGGCTATACTGACGATGACTACACGAGTTTTTCATCACAATATTATAATCATAAAGTATATTACGACAAACATAGTCCTTTTGATCCTTTGGAACATTTATTTTGTATCAGAAGCTCCCTGTGATGCACGCTGAAGACATTTTGCAGTTTTGGAAATCAATCGAATGATGGAAAAGCTGTCAAAAATCTGATCAAAACCGGACTAAAACACAAAGCAAATCCTCTGGATCTTTTGGCAGTTTACCGAAATGAGATAAATCCACACATTGTATGTCATCTACTTTATGAAACATGTCTTCCCAACGTCCTCCAGTGTCGTCTAAACGATCTAGAGCAGATAAAACATGTCGTGTTGAAAAGGAAAAGCTAACTTAACTAACAACCTACATCTCACTGCAAGATAACTTTGAAACCCTTTATCAACCTGCGAATCTATCGAACCTGTACATGACGATTGTGCTGGAATTTAACACCAATTGGTTTCCCGAATGGCAAGAGCTTGACACGCTAACAGTTAGCTCGAACCAAAGCCGATAGATGTAGAATGTGGCGGCATACCTAATGCGGCTTGTAACTTATGGCTGGCATCATTGTTACCAGCCCGGGCCGGAAAATCCTGCCTCCAACTCCAACGCGAACAAATTACGGCGTCGGGTGTGTTTTTGTGCAGCGTGCAATTGTTATTCATGCCACTCGGTCCGTTGAAAAGCCATCCCTGGCATTCCACTCTCATTCAAATGGAAAATCCCGCATCCTCGCCGGGTCACGGATTGATTTTGCGTTCTGTGGTCGCAGCTGCCCGGTCGCCGTCGCTGTCCACCGGACCATGGCCGGACGTGAAATGGCCACACAGAAGCATTTAGTGTCCTATTGTTGCCAGTGCTCCAATTATCGCGTCTCCACTAGCGCACGTCTACCTAGCTGGCCCGGGCGGGTGTTTGTTGGGTTTATGCAGATTTTCGCCGATTCCTGTTGTTTTTTGTTTCGTCACCATCGGCAATCCGTTGTGTTTTATTTTTGTCCGAAAGGGACGTTCGCGCAATCATTTTCGGTTCGCACGGAGACACTCATTTCGTACGCGGTGGATTAAAATAAATATCCGCATTTATTAATCATTACCAAGGTGTGAACAGTAGGTGGATATTGGTGGATTTTTTGTTTGTTTTCGTTCGCTGTCGCTGTTTTGCGTTCGCCGTACCGGTGTTGCTGTTCCGCGCGGCGTAAATCCGCTAACGCGCTTGTCGAAAGCAATTATTTAAATGACGAATTGGCGATCCCAGGTGTGGGACCGGATGCTGTGACCGTGGCCGGGCAGCGGCGCCGTACGAAAGCTGCGATAAGACAAACGGACCAATAAATGGTGGGAGATTTATTTTTGATGCACCGCGACACCGATGTGTGGGAATGAAACGCGTTGCTTTTTTGTCCACGAGACGGGATTTTCAATTCGCTGATGAAGTTTTAATTGAATAACTGGCGCCGTGCGCCGAGAGGATCCATTATTTTAATTGTTCACGCTCGTGGTGATTTTGGGCTTAAACTTTATCGCTGAACTGATAAGGAAAACAAGTTATCGCGAGGTTGACTATTTTTAAACTGCCGTGTTCGAGACAAGGCTTTTGAGCTTTATTATAATTTGCGTTCGTTTCAACTTAGATCGCTTTAGCATCCTTTGCAATCGACCTATTTTAGTGCAGACTTTAATGCATGCACGACGCTGAATTCTTTCCCCCAAATTAACTACCACGCGTATAATTGTTGAAATAGGAATTTACCGTTTGGGGACATTGTTGGTGAAGTTTACTTGACGGGAAACTTCTTGGAAACCGGGAGCAAAAGCCTCCGACCCTGTTGTCGAAGCAAGAGCCTCCGACATAAGTCTAAATTCCATGTGTTACTTCAGATATTGTGATGTCCATTGTGCGTATACCATTGTGCCATTCGTAAATTTTTCGTTAAAAAAAAACATGAATTTGTCTACTGTCACCGGTTGGCCTGGACATGGCCCAAAACTTTCAGAAATCTTCCAAATCTTTTTGCAAACCTTATGTCCGTTAATAAAACATTGGAAGTAATCGAAAAACGAAAGGCATTCCAACACATTTATTGGTAAATAACGTGCTGTAATAAAACCTATTATAATAACAAAAAGGTTCGAAATAAACAAAGTATGAGAAATGAAGTTATGGATTCCAAATTCTGGATCCTTGAAAAAGCAACACTGGATTACACGGAAACAAACCAGCAGCGCCAACAACGTTTCGCATCGCAAAAGGAAATAAATCATAAAGTACACAAAATCCTCCACTCGGGAGAGCTTGAGGTAGTATTAGGCGCGGGAAACCACAGAACTCGACTGCGGCATCCGGTCGTCGGCTTTGCCCACCCTCCAACGTTCGGCAAAGTGCGTGCCCGGTTTGTTCTTTGTTTTTGGCCGCAAAAGCCGAAACTTCGATCCACCTCGCAGTGGGTTTGCTTTATTCGTCCGTTTTTAAATAACTTTCCCACATTTTATCGGGGCACCTCGCCTCCCACCCGGCCCACCGGACGCATCAAACTCGTGTCCTACGCGTTGATAACGGGCTGACGGGTTGATTGGAAGATCTAGTATGAAGGGTGGGAAACAACGGAAGCAGCAGCCAAGGGGATGGCAAGAATTTGGTGTTGGCGTGGTTTTTTTGTTTTGTTTTGT
Source organism: Anopheles cracens (assembly GCA_002091845.1). Classification (NCBI taxonomy): domain Eukaryota; kingdom Metazoa; phylum Arthropoda; class Insecta; order Diptera; family Culicidae; genus Anopheles; species Anopheles cracens. The sequence goes on from KZ069801.1 coordinate 16,546, forward strand.
TTGGTTTGTTTGGTCGGTAGATTTAAATTAATCGTTACGACTCCCGCAGCTTGGCGGCCGGAGAGTGAGAAACCGGAAGGAAGGGTCAAGCGAGGCGAAGGAAGTTTTGGCACTTGTGTTATCTTGCTGTTTCGCAGCGCGGCTTAGGAATAACTTTGCCGCACCGAGCCGAAGTCGCCGCACAAGTTTGCCGCGCCCGTCCGTTTGTTGCGCAAGTTTTGCTATTCCCTCCCGCTGCCGGATGGATGGATAAAATGATTTAATATGGGACGTTTTCTTTGGCATTCTTTGTTCGCCGGTTTCGGCATCGTACTGTTTTGTTTTGCTCATATTTTGTCATTCATATTCCACCGGGAAAAGACGCACTCACGTGGCCGCGCGCTTCTAAACAACGTCCAAACACAAACGGGGCGGGTGGCCTAGAAGAGAAGTTTTGCTAAGCTTCTTTTGACGACGAAATCAGCTGACGTCGCTAATGACGGTTTGCCCGAGGGTGCTCACAGTAGCCCGCTTCAAACCGCTTCACGTGCGAAAGGATCAACAACCAAGCAGTGGGAGCAGCTTTCGGGAAAGCATCTTTTAAAAAATGTGTTCCTTTATTTTTGTTCGCTTTTTCGAGCGCGGAACGTGATTCTTCGTCGTCCCCAGTCGCACGAGACACCGATCCGTGGCGAACCGAAACGATTTCCGACACCCGACCCGACAGTCGTCGCCGCCACTTGGAGCCCTCCAGCAGCTTCCATGTCATCCCGTGTTGTTTGTGCGGAAAGCTGTTCATTCGACGTCGGCTTTGGAGTTCATCCGGCGCAGCCATGGCAACCGGCATGCCGGTAGGTGTCGCTCGCTCTCACTCGCTTCAACCCGCGAGCACATTGGCGCTGCTGTTACCTACTCTCTCTCTATCTTTCTCTCTTTCGCGCGCGTACTCCACACGAAAGCTTTCCCACCCCGAAGGCCGACCAGCAGCAGCCAGCTGGACCAACGCGTCCGCCGGGATGGATGTGAAATTTCAGTCTGCCACTACTCTCGGGCGTAGAAAGTGGTCGTCGCCGCGGCGCGCGAGATTCGCCCACTCATCAGCATCATCACAGTGTACGCGGTGCGACGGCGTTGTTTTGGAGGGCTGCGTGCGCGTAAGCCAGGCGGCAAAACATAACACCCACCGCGGGGTGGCCCGTGTCCGGGCGCGGGTCAAAAATACGCGCCACAACGGCTGGTGTGTTGGTGTGCTTCTGGTGCGGTGTAATGTATAATAAGCGGGTTTTTAGTGTTTTTTCTCTCTCTCTCTCTCTGCATCCTCTGTTTGGCAACAAAGCAAAACCGAAAGTCACAGGAGAAAAAAAAACAGTTCCAGTGCGCGGGATATCGAGTATCTGTTGGACGATTTAAATTCCCTTTGGGTTGTTTGCTTTAATGCTGCGCGGGTTTTTTTTGCTGTTGTTGTTGGATCTCACCCCAGGAGTCAAGTGTCCGGGAGAATGTAGTTTAATCGGGGACTTAAAAAAACTTCCAGTCGAAACGCGCTAGTGCCAGTTCGGTTCGGTCTGCTTAAGCGTCGGGAAAAAAAGCCGGACATCAAACGGAAAAGTTTGTGCACAGTTTGGATTTGTCCAAAGTGTGCTAGTGTATGTGTGTGTGTGTATGCTTGAGTTTCGGTTCGTTTTTGTTCTTCTAAGTGGCGCTTTTGCGGAAGTTATTTTTTATTGCTCTTCCCTCAGTTTCACACCTTCGTTTTTCTAGCAGCAGTCAACAATTGCGCCGGAAACCCTTGAAAAGGGAAATCCCACCCGGTGGTGCAATACGGTACTGTTCGGGGACAAAACTTAGAGCTTGCGAATGCGAAGAACGATAGCCGGGGCGGGCGCCGGAAAAAAAGGACACATGCACATAAAGAGCCGTTCCGCCTTTGCAAACCTGTCATGTCAGCGTTTCCAGCGAGTACTAGATTTCGTTAAATTTTTTGTCTCCATGGCGACCGTGGCGTGGTATCCCATCAGTTTTTAGTCCTTTTCGCCGTTCGTGCTTGATTGCCGGGTTGTTGCCGGGGCCAGCAGCGAAGCAACAGTTTGTCCCGGGCGAAGGAGAGCGCCGGCCGTCTATTAGTCCTTTCGCTGGAATAATCACTTCGGCAGCGTTTCGGTGAAAATTCGTGGTATATTTGTCGCTCGGTTTAAAACCGATTTTCCTACGAACGATTCAATTCCGCCGTTTCGCTGCCGGTAGCAATTAGGCGAATAATTGGAGTGCAGCGGACCGCGCTTCAAAGAGCAGCGCAACATGTGAAGAAGGGTGCGTCGTGTTATGTGTGTGTGTTTGTGTGTGGGTGGGATGCTGGGTGGCGTGCAGTTTCTCCTCGAACGGCCAGAACACATCCGGTGGCGCGAGGAGGATGCGTTTTGCCGTGCGTCAACCGTGCCCGTGAGCATGCACATGTTGTACTCCCGCGGACTAGGGTGAAAACAGAAACGTGAAGAAGAAACTGCAGTGAAGGAAAGCTAGCGCAGGCAGGCAAGCCGGCAGGCAGACAAGCAAAAAAGAAAAGTGTTAACAGACGTACGGCTGGCTGCTGCTGGCGTCGCCGCTGGGGCCGAACATCAACAACAAGTGAAAACGCATCAAGATTGATGCTGGAACAAATTGTTGTCTATCGACGGCGAGTGGGGCAATGGACCGTAGCGAATGGTAGCGGGCGTCGAGTGTTGTCAAAGTGACTTCTAGTAGGCGGAGAGATGGAAGGTGAAAAGAAATGTGCGACCATTGTTTTAAGCTTAACCGTGTCCACGAGTAAGGGCGGGAGTTCGAAAACAGAAACTGTCAAATTACCTAGTTCTTGTTTGGACGCGTCGCTTAGATTACTTAGATCCCAATTCATGTGGAATTTCCATCTTTTTCCAGATTTTTTTGTGCAAGACCTTTTGACTATCTCAGATGGGTTAACCGAAATTGAAGTGTTGAGAGTGATAAACTCACAGAGGTGACTAGAAGAAGCAACAGAGATAATAAACTTGACAGTGTGCTAAAGTGACAGTAGTGAAGATTTTGACAAGGAGAAAATCTACGGAATCGAATAAACATGATACCAATGCGACCATTGTTTTAAGCTTAACCGTGTCCACGAATAAGGGCGGGAGCTTGAAAACAGAAACTGCCAAATTACCTAGTTCCTGTTTGGACGCGTCGCTTAGATTACTTAGATCCCAATTTATGTGGAATTTTCATCTTTTTCCAGATTTTTTTGTGCAAGACCTTTTGACTATCTCAGATGGGTTAACCGAAATTGAAGTGTTGAGAGTGATAAACTCACAGAGGTGACTAGAAGAAGCAACAGAGATAATAAACTTGACAGTGTGCTAAAGTGACAGTAGTGAAGATTTTGACAAGGAGAAAATCTACGGAATCGAATAAACATGATACCACATCGAACTGTTGGGCTGTCGCTGCAACGATCACAGCGACGAAGATCGTTGGTGATGCTGTTGCTGGTGTTGCTGGGGGGCACAGTGTTCGGGGTCGAAGCCCACAACACCTCCTCCATCGACCGGATCGACGATGCACCGAGCAGCGAAGAAGCCGAGCAGTTGATGCCACAGGTAGGGAATAAGGGTGGAAAATCAATTTCCAAAACAGTGCCCGTATATGAATAATTCCATTTGGTGGGTTTATAACCGGGCGCCTGTTTTATAACCGGGAAGTAATTTTTAATTTATGGATTTCACTGTGGGGTGCTACATTTTACGCGAACCGGGCCAGCCGGTAACCCGTTCTATCCCGCACTCATTATACACTCCACATCCGCCGGTGGCCTCTTGGGTGTGGGCTGCGGGTTGGCAACTTTGGCACGGCAGGGCAGGGTTATATTTAATGCACGAGCGAAGACGAAGTGTATGGAATCGATCGTTTGGTATGAAAAATGTATGTACCATCGTGGACGATTGGCACAAGGATACAAGGGATGCTTTGTTGGTGTTTCCCGTGGGAGTCATCGAAGGGAAAACACAAGCACTGCTGCTGCTGTCTTGCTCTCTCTATCCCTCCGGAAGAGGAGGATCAGTGGGCTAAATTTGATTCCGGCCAAAATAGTCCCGAACGAACCGGGAGATTTAATTGGATGAGCATGGACGTTGCATTTTTAAACGCTGCGTCCTATTTAATTGGACGCCCACCGAGCTGAGCGGGGCGTTCATTGTAAAATGCGCGCATTATGTTGCCGTGTTGGGGGTTGGCGTCAAACGGAGATGGGGAGATGTTGTAAGCACCGAGCAGCGAAGAAGCCGAGCAGTTGATGCCACAGGTAGGGAAAAAGGGTGGAAAATCAATTTCCAAAACAGTGCCCGTATATGAATAATTCCATTTGGTGGGCGCGCCTGTTTTATAGCCGGGAAGTAATTTTTAATTTATGGATTTCACTGTGGGGTGCTACATTTTACGCGAACCGGGCCAGCCGGTAACCCGTTCTATCCCGCACTCATTATACACTCCACATCCGCCGGTGGCCTCTTGGGTGTGGGCTGCGGGTTGGCAACTTTGGCACGGCAGGGCAGGGTTATATTTAATGCACGAGCGAAGACGAAGTGTATGGAATCGATCGTTTGGTATGAAAAATGTATGTACCATCGTGGACGATTGGCACAAGGATACAAGGGATGCTTTGTTGGTGTTTCCCGTGGGAGTCATCGAAGGGAAAACACAAGCACTGCTGCTGCTGTCTTGCTCTCTCTATCCCTCCGGAAGAGGAGGATCAGTGGGCTAAATTTGATTCCGGCCAAAATAGTCCCGAACGAACCGGGAGATTTAATTGGATGAGCATGGACGTTGCATTTTTAAACGCTGCGTCCTATTTAATTGGACGCCCACCGAGCTGAGCGGGGCGTTCATTGTAAAATGCGCGCATTATGTTGCCGTGTTGGGGGTTGGCGTCAAACGGAGATGGGGAGATGTTGTAATAAACTGCACATTTTTTGGGCGGCTTTATCTGAAATTATGTTATCACCGTACGACATGTTCCAGGAAGGGAACTGCTGACCGCACACGCAGCGGTCTGTTTCAAAAAAATGACGTTTGCACCCATAGCTACTATTTTTATCAACTTCTGTAGCCGGATTCGTAATGGATAGAACAATCAAAACCCATACAGCACGAGGAACCGCACGGTGTGTGCTGTTGGTGATGTTGTTCCAGTGTTCCAGGAAGAATGTAATTACATTACACGTTACACAAAACCTTCCGAAGCGAGCGCAGATTAATATTGCTCCGCGTCCTGACATCAGCAGCGCGCACTGCATCCTGCCGCGCTGAAAGTTGGCCCGACTAGCGTATGTGTGTGTGTGTGTGTGTGTGTCCCGATGTTGGAGGAATATTAATTTGATCAACGCACCGGTAACGATCGTCTTACGGAGCACTATCTCCCTTATCTCCAGGGAGGTATACCGTGTTCATCCGCTTACCGGAACGGGCGGCACGTGGCGGGTGCGATAGTTTCGTCTAAAAGGATGAAAGA
>KZ069801.1:46362-56696 GCA_002091845.1 Anopheles cracens
CGTCGTTCAAAGCCTGCAGCAAACTCTTCTCCAGCTGGCGCAACCGCAGATGGAACTCGCCCTGCAGTTTCAGCAGATCCGAACGCTTCTCGTCGATGTCGGGCCGTTCGGCCTTCAGCACCTGGTTGAGACACTGCGACTGTAGCGAGCTGCGCGTTACGGTGAAGTTTACGAACGTCACACGGGAGCAAATGTCGGGCGGGAACTCAACCGTGGGATCGCGCGTCGACAGGAAGATGACAAACGACGGCGAAAGATCGATGTCCTGATCGCCGAGCGTAATCAACACACGACCCCCGGTACGGCGTAGTTCGCGATTCAGCACCGGATTCAGGATCGGATCGTAATTCTCCACGTCCTGCACGAGCAGCGGATTGCCGAAGCGTAGTGCCGACTCGAGGTTCTTGCGGAACGAATCGTCCAGGAAGCTTGTCTTGGTGATCTTCTTGTCCTTGAACTCGTTCATGATAAACTCCGTCGCCTGCCCGGACGGATCGATGATCAACGGGTAGCGGTTGAAGCGCTTCAACATGATCGCATTCTCCGTGCACAGATCGTCCGTCGGCAGTGCGTTCGCCTGCCAGCGCAGCCGTTCGTCCGGATTGGACAGATACTCGGTGCGGGCAATGTCCGCCCGGAACTGTATGTTCGCTGCCTGCAGATGCTGGCACCAGGTCGAGAAGAGATTGCTTCGGTAGTGCTGATCGAAGTAACCGCCGTACGCGATGAAAGCGGCCGACAGCAGCACGTCACCCACGATGGTGGACATCTGCGAGCGGAACGTTTCGCTCGTCGCCTCCCAGCGCTCGCGCTCGATGACCAAACTCTTCAGCAGCGCGATCGACCGATCCACCTTCGCCTGCACGTTCTCCAGGTCCGTCTTGATCGCCTGCGCCTGCGAGATGAGCTGGGCGTACTCTTCCTTGTACGCCGCAATACTCTGCTCGAGCTGGGCGATCAGCTCCTTCACCTCCTTGCCGTGCTTGATGTTCGTCTCCGCCTGCCGTTCCAGGGAGCTCAGCTCCTCGCGCAGCGGTTCGACACGCTTCAACATGTCGGCGTACTCGACCTGCGCAATGGCCCACTTCACCATGGGACCGCACGCCATCGAGGCGCGGTTCACCTTCTCGAAGTTGTAGTCCGGATTGCTCAGATACTTGGACTTCATCTTTTCGCGCACCTCATCGCTGCGGAGTGCGTGGGGAGAAGAAAAAATACGTATAAGAAATGGTACTTTCGCGAGCGAAAAGCGCAACGGGAAGCACAGCGATTTTGATGTGTACAAGCAGTTTTAACATGCATGGTGAGGAGTATAACAGGTGCTACTATTTAAAGCGTTACAACAGACGTGCGATGTTTCATGATCTCGTCCGGATAGGAATTTTAAAGTCAAATAAAAATTTTAGAAAACCAAAAGACCCGAAAATAAATAAGTTACTCAAATCAACTACACTTTTTAACCGGACGCGATCATTTTGATGTTAGCGTTTTGTTTCGTCTGGTGTGCCAATCACGTGTGTAAAAAGCAATTTCCGTGTTAATCATGCAGGCGTGTTATGTATATATACAGGAAGTAAGTAAGCATCTTATGAAAGATCACTCACTTAAAGTAATTTCTGTCGCAATGAAACAGAAGGAAGAAAAAACACTTGTAAATGTAAATGTAGGTTTTGTCGCGCGCATTTTTAATGTGTTGTGATTTAATGTAAAAATAACTATGCAATTGACCTCGATGTTAATTGCTTTTTACAATCACACCGTATGGCACATAAGACTGTCGTTTGCGGACATCCATCCGGGTTGAATGGTCTACCTAGAAACATTCTCTACAATTCTGCTACGTCTATCAAAAGTAAAACCAAACTAAATACAGGGATCAAACTCAGGAGAGGGAGATTGTGTTGAAAAAAAAATAGTCAAATAAAACCAAAACAAGGAGCAAATAGAAGAAAAAACAAACAGTACAAGGAAATGAAGGGGATAAAAGAGATTCAGATTCATGCTTACGTTATGTCTTCGGTACTGAAATTTGACACAATCAAGTTGATAAAGTTTTCCCGCATTATAACGGCGCGAATGGATTTCCAGTCCGACGCGTTCTCGCCTAGCAGCAGACAGATCGACTCGAGCGCCAGCTTTACCACGGCCGGTGGGTTCGCCATCGAACGTACCTCGACGAGATGCTGTTTCTTGATCGACTTTACGGCTGCACGTTGGAAGGATTTTAACAATGCGTTTTGTTGTTTTGTTGAGGTTAGTGTTTTTTTTTCGATTAGGCCACGTATACGTGATGTGTTAGAGGGGAGTATAATGATTGCGCGGTTTGAGCGCGAAAAAAAAGTGTTCAGTTGTGCAGCACAGAGTGGAGGGATAATCATTCGAAGAATTGAATACAAAAACACATGACAAGTTAGAGCGTTACGTAGCATAAAGAGAGAAAAAGAGAGAAAGAAGTAAAGAGATAAAAGAACATTTAATTAACGTATTGAAGTGTAATGGTTGGAGATAATCTTAGTATTAAACTTGAACTGTGCCGTAAGATAATATCACTCTGCGAGATACGAATCTGTATTAGCTCGCCGCTTGTTTCAGCAACATCATACATCGGTCGATGCGGATAGTTGAAATCCTAAAGAAATTCGACCAGTCAAGACAATTTAATCTTAAAAAAAGCTGAGTAACACATTGAGGCGATATATACTATTATCTAAACAACAATTGAACACAGACAACATGTAATAAATACACCGGCTTTTATGTTGCCCAGCACCTGTCTGTAAATACATATCGCTTGGTTTATGTGAGATAAGATATTGTTAAACATCTTCCGATTAGTAGACAAAGCAATCAGCAATCACTGACAAAATCGTTGCTAATTATTTTATGCTTCAACTGATTGTTCGTTTAATCTAGTCAGTAGAATCCTGTAAAATGCTTTTTCCAATTTCAGAACGTATACTAGAATTGTGCAAACGATAATTAATTCATGTTGGAAGAGAATTTGCGGCTCGAATGTTTTTTTTTTTACTGGCTTACAACAACATTCGCGACGCATATCCTTTTACTTCATGTGTGAAAGCTAGTGAAGGACAAGCTGTTAAAATGAGTCACAACACAAATATATAATTTCCAGCCCTACGAACAACGGACAGACTCACTCGACGACCAGATAAAAAACCAACAAAAAAACGGATTCATGGTAAATAATTTTCTTCCATACGAAATGACGTTGTCAGTTGTTCGTTGGTCGGTCGAATTTAGTCACAGAGTCAAGTCTCCTAAACGGTTACGGATGAAGAGGCAGATATTGATTATGCGAAATGGAGCACTGCTTCGCTTGCGTATTTTGCGCTTGTGTTTTTTTTTGCTTCGCTTCACATCCGATCGCCACCCGACCCGCCTGTGTGATCTTTGCGATAATTACGTAATGTGCGATGTGTCCAGCTTAACGATCGACGCAATGAAGCTATCCTTCACCATGATGGCACGGATTGCTTTCCAATCGCCGCCCCGATCGTCCTCGCCGAGCAGCAGACACACTGACTCGAGCGCCATCTTGACTGGTAGGGGCGGATTCGCCATCGTGCGGAGTTCCGCCAGCTGCTTCTTCTTGATGTTGCCAACGGCTGCGCGGGGGGTAATTGTGTACATTCGATCGCGTCGGCAACAAATAAACAATGAATTATTTCGATCGCAAAGAAACTCTCACGCTAAGTGATGCCGCAATGCCTATGAAAAACAAATGGAGAACCACAAATGTTCCCCAAAATTGGTTCCCCCCGCTTGCGATACTTACCGGCTTGGGCATCGATAACGGCCGGTTCCACCTGGGCCAGATCAGCCATGACGTCCTTGCGCTTTTCCTCGATCTTCACCGTCTGCTCGGCTAGCTGATGTTGGATCTCCTGCGATTGCACCTTCTTGATTTCAGCCTCCTGCTGATCCTTAAACATCTGCTTCAGCTTGGCGTTGGCGGCTTCGTTCTTTGCCTGCAGCTCCTGCGATTTAACTGCGAGCGATTTTTGCATCTCTTCAACCTACAGGAATTGCAAAAAGATTACGTAATCAATTACTCAGCTCATAAACTTCTGCCATCTTCCCCCCCCCCCTCCCCCATTCGCGCGTGTTCGGGTCCAGCACACCGTACAGTGCCTCCTTCGAGATGGCCTTCGGGTCGATGACGTGTGCGACACCTTCGGTACCCTCGAAGCGCTCGAGTGCCTTCAGCAGCACCTTCCAGGCGGACGACTTACCCGACCCGGACGGACCGACCATCATGAGACCGTGGTTAAGGTTCGAAATTTGATACAATTGCAGCACCTGGGACACGGGGTAGGGAAGGAAAAGAACTCCAATGTTAGTAAATAGCAATACACAACAAGGATAACGCAAGAAGTGTAGCAACATACACACAAATAAACACATCACACACACGCGCGCGTAAACGCTTCATTTTTACACGATGGTGGTGGTAACGACACCAACCAGCCAGATGAGCCAGATACTATTCAAATGAGTCTAAAAACACCTATGAAATGCGTGAGGGTAGAGTACAATTTCTTCTACAATTTCGCCTAACCAATCCACACGGTGTAAAGATGAGATGATGGAAGGCACAACGAAAGCATAACATTTAGGCAAAACACAATATACACAAAAGAAGAGGGTTAAACGCAAAACAAAACAGGGGTGGAAATGCACGCAAATGAAGGAACTCATCGAACAAGCGATTACTGTTAATTAGGCTTAACGATTAATTGCACTCACTTTGTCAACCCACGTTTCGCCAAATCCCTGTTTTTTACACATTTTGTTTTGTCGAGGTTTGGTGGTCGTGGTTTCGTGGGTATGATGGGGCGATTGTTTGAGGCATTTTTGTGTATTTTTCGAAATTTGATACAATTGCAGCACCTGGGACACGGGGTAGGGAAGGAAAAGAACTCCAATGTTAGTAAATAGCAATACACAACAAGGATAACGCAAGGAGCGTAGCAAAATACACACAAATAAACACATCACACACACGCGCGCGTATACACTTCATTTTTACACGATGGTGGTGGTAACGACACCAACCAGCCAGATGAGTCAGATACTATTCAAATGAGTCTAAAAAACATCCATGAAATGCGTGAGGGTAGAGTACAATTTCTTCTACAATTTCGCCTAACCAATCCACACGGTGTAAAGATGAGATGATGGAAGGCACAACGAAAGCATAACATTTAGGCAAAACACAATATACACAAAAGAAGAGGGTTAAACGCAAAACAAAACAGGGGTGGAAATGCACGCAAATGAAGGAACTCATCGAACAAGCGATTACTGTTAATTAGGCTTAACGATTAATTGCACTCACTTTGTCAACCCACGTTTCGCCAAATCCCTGTTTTTTACACATTTTGTTTTGTCGAGGTTTGGTGGTCGTGGTTTCGTGGGTATGATGGGGCGATTGTTTGAGGCATTTTTGTGTATTTTTGTTTTTTGTTTTGTAAATAAAGCGTCGAATACAGATAAGGTGAGAAAGAAAGGGTTTGTTAGTAGAATACGTCGATCGTTTTTGACGAATGCCAAGATTAGTTGTAGGTACACTAAACCAATTTTAATGAAAATGATGAGTTTTTTTTCAGTTTGGAAGAAGGATTGTATTAGTAGTTTGATGCGTTTAGTAAAATCGATTCCACTTCGTGTTAGTTTATTGGAATAAAGCTAATTCAGGAATCGGAAGGAATTCCGTAAGTGTGATTTAAAAAAATCTGTTACTAGGAACATTTATAATTTTTTATCATAATCAATATTGTTGTTGAATTATTCTTTTCCTTCAAATATGCTGAAGGCATTCGAATAAAACCGAAGAAAACTGATATTAGGACTAGTTGATTGCTTCTCAATAGAATCTGAAAATCTTTACAACATTTTTTAATAGGAAAAATGATGAACTCAAACTTGCGTGTCTATGATAACAGTATATCCTTCAACATAGAAATACTTTAACACTTTAAACCAATCCATTCTTTATCCCGTTCCTTAAACGAAATCTCCCAAAAGGGTGCTGATATGAACAAGAGCGTAATAGAAGAATCGCCAAATATGCTTACCTTCTCCATCCAGGCACCACCCTGCTCATCCCCTTCGCCGCACACCAGGTACTCCTCTGAGCACACCTTCCGGATCTCGTCCTTCAGTCCCTTCATCTCGGCGCGCGTGTAACCCACGTTCGGGAACACGTCGCTCAGCAGCGAAAACAGCAGCGGAATATCCTCCGCCACCAGCTTCGGTACCATCGTTTCGCACACCGACTGTATCAGAATCTCCTGCTCGGGCAGATTCTCCGCGATCGACGCCTCGTCGATGTTCTCCTCGCCCTGCTGCTTCTTCGTGTCCTTTATCTTCATGATACGGTCGCGTTTCACATTACCCGCCGACACCAGCACCGATTTGAGCGCACGCAACCCAAAATCGTAGTGCGATTGGTTCGACAATTGCTCGTCGCACAGCTTGAAGAACGGCACAATCTTGCACGCGAGCTTCTCCGCCGTCCGGAATCCCTGACTGAACAGCATCACCTCTGCGATCAGCTGCCGATCGGGCGTGGTCATCGCCAGCGAGCGGAACAGTTTCTTCAAGTTGTCCGGCAGGTTCGAGCGGCCCGCGTAACCCGGATTCATCGTGATGAAGATGGCCATGTCGGTCGACACGCGCACCTGCTTGCCGACCAGCTCGACCGTGATACTCTGCGCGTCGCGGTTCGCGTCCTGTTGCGATTTCAACGCCTCCTGGATCGTCTGGATCTGCTGCGACACGGCCGACAGCATGCGCTCCTCGAGCCGGTTGAACTCGTCGAAGCAACCCCAGGCACCGACCTGACACAGCCCGACGAAAATGCGGCCCATCGCCTGGAAATCGAACGTTTCGTCGCAGTTGAAGACGAGCACGAAGCGACCGAGCTGATTACCGAGCGCCTTCACCGATTCCGTCTTGCCGGTACCGGCCGGTCCGAACGGTGATCCGCCGAGTCGCGCCTCGAGCGCCTGCGTCATCGTCAGGTAGCAGCGGTCGGTCAGCGGTGTCTGAACGAGCCGGTCCTGCACGCCCAGATACTCGAAGCCGTAGTAGAACCGTGCGTTCGCCATGTGTATCGTGAGCTGCTGCAGCACCTCCGTCTGGCGCGGATCGAAGTAGAAGCGCATCTCGCACAGCCAGTGGAACGATTTCGGGTTGTTCACTCCGTGCGCGATCAGCCGGCGCGTGACCGTACGCTTGTGCACGAACTCGTTGATCAAATGCTCGAGCTTTTTGCGACGCAGCGCCGGTTGCTCCTGCAGCACAGAATCGGCCAGCACGTTCAGTGTTGCCTCGACCGTCCCCAGCACACGGTGCAGCGGCGTTTTGTCCTTTCCATTCCCATTGCCGTTGCCCTCGGACGTTTGCTGGAGCGCATTCTCCACGTCCTCCGACCAGAGGATCTGCGCCGCGAGCACAACTATCTGCGCCTGGTACTTATCGCACCACTCCATGTACTTCTGCGTGTCGATTATGTCCTTGAACTGCTTGATGTCCTGCACGGCCTGCGCCAGATAGGATGCGAGCGTAAAGCGCATCTCCTTTTCCACCAGCGACAGCCACTCGTTGATCTTCGGATGCTCCACCGTCGAGACGGGTTTGATGAAGCGAACTTCCTCCCCTTCGCGGGACGCAATGCAAATGCGTGAGGGTAGAGTACAATTTCTTCTACAATTTCGCCTAACCAATCCACACGGTGTAAAGATGAGATGATGGAAGGCACAACGAAAGCACAAAATGTAGGCAAAACACAATATACACAAAAGAAGAGGGTTAAACGCAAAACAAAACAGGGGTGGAAATGCACGCAAATGAAGGAACTCATCGAACAAGCGATTACTGTTAATTAGGCTTAACGATTAATTGCACTCACTTTGTCAACCCACGTTTCGCCAAATCCCTGTTTTTTACACATTTTGTTTTGTCGAGGTTTGGTGGTCGTGGTTTCGTGGGTATGATGGGGCGATTGTTTGAGGCATTTTTGTGTATTTTTGTTTTTTGTTTTGTAAATAAAGCGTCGAATACAGATAAGGTGAGAAAGAAAGGGTTTGTTAGTAGAATACGTCGACCGTTTCTGACGAATGTCAAGATTAGTTGTAGGTACACAATACCAATTTTGATGAAAATGATGAGTTTTTTCAGTTTGGAAGAAGGGTTGTATTAGTAGTTTGATGCGTTTAGTAAAAACGATTCCACTTCGTGTTAGTTTATTGGAATAAAGCTTATTCAGGAATCGGAAGGAATTCCGTAAGTGTGATTTTAAAAAATCTGTTACTAGGAACATTTATAATTTTTTATCATAATCAATATTGTTGTTGAACTAATGGCTTTAAAACGAATTAGCATAACAATTTAGGTGCAAGTTCGGCTCTTTCGTTGATTCTTTTCCTTCAAATATGCTGAAGCAATTCGAATAAAACCGAAGAGAACTGATATTAGGACTAGTTGATTGCTTCTCAATAGAATCTGAAAATCTTTACAACATTTTTTAATAGGAAAAATGATGAACTCAAACTTGCGTGTCTATGATAACAGTATATCCTTCAACATAGAAATACTTTAACACTTTAAACCAATCCATTCTTTATCCCGTTCCTTAAACGAAATCTCCCAAAAGGGTGCTGATATGAACAAGAGCGTAATAGAAGAATCGCCAAATATGCTTACCTTCTCCATCCAGGCACCGCCCTGCTCATCCCCTTCGCCGCACACCAGGTACTCCTCTGAGCACACCTTCCGGATCTCGTCCTTCAGTCCCTTCATCTCGGCGCGCGTGTATCCCACGTTCGGGAACACGTCGCTCAGCAGCGAAAACAGCAGCGGAATATCCTCCGCCACCAGCTTCGGTACCATCGTTTCGCACACCGACTGTATCAGAATCTCCTGCTCGGGCAGATTCTCCGCGATCGACGCCTCGTCGATGTTCTCCTCGCCCTGCTGCTTCTTCGTGTCCTTTATCTTCATGATACGGTCGCGTTTCACATTACCCGCCGACACCAGCACCGATTTGAGCGCACGCAACCCAAAATCGTAGTGCGATTGGTTCGACAATTGCTCGTCGCACAGCTTGAAGAACGGCACAATCTTGCACGCGAGCTTCTCCGCCGTCCGGAATCCCTGACTGAACAGCATCACCTCTGCGATCAGCTGCCGATCGGGCGTGGTCATCGCCAGCGAGCGGAACAGTTTCTTCAAGTTGTCCGGCAGGTTCGAGCGGCCCGCGTAACCCGGATTCATCGTGATGAAGATGGCCATGTCGGTCGACACGCGCACCTGCTTGCCGACCAGCTCGACCGTGATACTCTGCGCGTCGCGGTTCGCGTCCTGTTGCGATTTCAACGCCTCCTGGATCGTCTGGATCTGCTGCGACACGGCCGACAGCATGCGCTCCTCGAGCCGGTTGAACTCGTCGAAGCAACCCCAGGCACCGACCTGACACAGCCCGACGAAAATGCGGCCCATCGCCTGGAAATCGAACGTTTCGTCGCAGTTGAAGACGAGCACGAAGCGACCGAGCTGATTACCGAGCGCCTTCACCGATTCCGTCTTGCCGGTACCGGCCGGTCCGAACGGTGATCCGCCGAGTCGCGCCTCGAGCGCCTGCGTCATCGTCAGGTAGCAGCGGTCGGTCAGCGGTGTCTGAACGAGCCGGTCCTGCACGCCCAGATACTCGAAGCCGTAGTAGAACCGTGCGTTCGCCATGTGTATCGTGAGCTGCTGCAGCACCTCCGTCTGGCGCGGATCGAAGTAGAAGCGCATCTCGCACAGCCAGTGGAACGATTTCGGGTTGTTCACTCCGTGCGCGATCAGCCGGCGCGTGACCGTACGCTTGTGCACGAACTCGTTGATCAAATGCTCGAGCTTTTTGCGACGCAGCGCCGGTTGCTCCTGCAGCACAGAATCGGCCAGCACGTTCAGTGTTGCCTCGACCGTCCCCAGCACACGGTGCAGCGGCGTTTTGTCCTTTCCATTCCCATTGCCGTTGCCCTCGGACGTTTGCTGGAGCGCATTCTCCACGTCCTCCGACCAGAGGATCTGCGCCGCGAGCACAACTATCTGCGCCTGGTACTTATCGCACCACTCCATGTACTTCTGCGTGTCGATTATGTCCTTGAACTGCTTGATGTCCTGCACGGCCTGCGCCAGATAGGATGCGAGCGTAAAGCGCATCTCCTTTTCCACCAGCGACAGCCACTCGTTGATCTTCGGATGCTCCACCGTCGAGACGGGTTTGATGAAGCGAACTTCCTCCCCTTCGCGGGACGCAATGC
>KZ069801.1:58287-68906 GCA_002091845.1 Anopheles cracens
AAGAAAAATGAATAACTAAATACGAAAGAAGCAACAAATAAACAGTAAGCAGTTGTTCATTCCGGTAATGGCATTAGAAAGCAGGAACTGAAAAACGACAACCATTCAACACGATCAATACAGTCTCATAGCATTCGAGCAGAATGCAGATGAAACTAACAAATAAAATGAAAGTTGACAACTTGTAGCGATAGCGGAATACAAACTGCAGCATATAAAGTAAGAACCAAAAACCAAAACCGAGCATAAACATAAGCCGTCGGCATAGGCAAATGGCGCTAGAGAAAACTGTTTAGCGGTTCGCTACCTTAAATACTGAATTTTGTGCTAATGTCCTATTGTTTAGCTGCATGGAAGAACAAATTAAGGATACGAAATTTCTTACTGTGAGTGGTAAACGATTGAAAAAGAGAGAAAGTTTGGATTTAGCGAAAACGTTTTGTGGATGGGTGAAGGCATTTCGTCATTACTAGTTTGTACGGAAGGATTATGAGGGAAAAGGAAAATGAGCATAACCACGTCGTTTCGAAAGTGGCCATTATTGGACGATTTTGGTGAAATGATTGAGTGTATATGTTTGTGTGTCAACACCGGGAGCTAGCAGTTAGCGAGACGAATCGCGAATACTTTTGGATTTAAACAACAAAAAATTGGTTGTCGATTATGGTGCCCCAGCGTCCCTCGCTCACATCGCACGCCCGTACTTACTTTCTCCAGCGTTCGCTCGTACGTACGAATGCTCTCGATGAGTGAAATCGCGAACGGATAGAGCTGATTCGCCTGGTGTGCCTTGTTCACAATCGCCAGCGGCACCCGGAAGCCCAAACTCTTCAGATTGCGCACCTCCTTGTAGATGGTGATGATTTCCGGCAGGAAGTTGACGCGCAAGCGTAGCGTATTGCCGCGCCCGGTTCGCGATCGCGTCGTTTCGATCGAGAAGATGCGCCCGGTAATGCCCGTGTTGCGTTCCTGCACCTTCCGTGCCCAATCCTGGAACACTTCGGCGGTCGAGAGCTTCGCCCGGAAGCTGTCACCGTCCGCCTTAAGCTTCTGACCGTCGATATGCGATTCCCAGCCGCGCCCGAGCACATCTTCGACGCGCTTCAGGTACATCGTCAGCTGGTTGTCGATCTGACGGGCCCAGATGATGGATCCGGCCACGGGCGGCAGATCACGCACCACCGACAGACGGCAGCTCTTGCTCTGCGGATATTGCACCTGCAAAAAGTGAGATTACGGTAATTATGATAACCGGTGACTCTTGCCAAAGGAAGGGCTTGTGATACACAAAGAAGAAAAAAACATTATACTACCTTGAACTTCTCATGCAACGCCTCGATGTCATCCTTTACGCGCTGAATCAGCTGCGTCTGGTATTCGCGAATCGCACCACGAATGTGCGGCCGCACGAACAACGCGTTGAAGCGCGAAAAGATGCGGAACATCTCGTTCGCGTTCTTCGCCGTGCCGAGCTGATCGCGCAGATGGGCCGTGATGCGTGCCTCGACCCGATCAATGCGTTCCTCGTACCGCTTGATCGCAGCGTCCCACGCCTCCGAGCCCTCCTTTGAGATGTCGAGACATTCGATCTCCTTTACGTTCTCGTACGCCAGGTTGACCTCCTCGATCGCGTTCGCATCGGCCGTATCCAGGCTGTACGGTTGCTTTCCCTCCCCGCCGACCCCAGCATCGGCTGCCGCTGACATGGCCGACGAAGGTTGTCTGGCTGGGCGCAACACGCGCACGATCACCGTCCGCAGCTGCTCGTGCTGCCGGCGGAACTTGCGCATGTGCTCCATACGCTGCTGCAGTATCTTGTGCGCGGGCGAGATGCGCCACACCATCTTGATGTGCTCGTCCCGCTTCCGCTTCACGATCTCGCGCAGCGTACCGAGCAGCTTGTCGTATTCGTCGTCCCAGCAGCTGAACACCTCGAAGCACTGGTTCATCACGCGCTCGAACTCGTCGAATGGGATATGCATCAGGCGCCGCGTACCGAGCACCTTCAGCAGCTGCTGGCTCAAATCGCGCGAGATCGCCTCGATCAGCCGCAGGCAGCGCTGGATTGGGTACTTGGTGTTGCGGATCTTGCGTAGATGGTTGAAGATCGAATGCACAGCCTGGCGGATCTTATCCAGCTCCGTGGCCGACAGCAGATCGTTGATCGGGAAGTCCTTCATCAGCGGGTTGTAGTCCGCAACCATCGCCAGCGTCTGCTTCAGACCGGTGTCCGTGTCGAAGGACACCGTCGCGTGGAACCGCTTGCCGTGCTTCAGGATGTTCAGCGTCAGCGCCACCTCGGGCGATTCGCGCTTCTCCTGGATGCGGTGCAGCGCACGCTCCAGGTTCAGCCAGAACGAGATCTCCTGCAGAGCCGTACCGGACGAGGGATCACGGTCCAGCTTCGTTACCTTCTGGATCTCCTTGATCCACCGATTCACCCCGTTCTGGAGCGTGTTCAGGAAGGTGGAATCCTGCACCCGGTCGCCGAAGTCGGTAATCTTCGCCTTCCGCTGCTCGTCCGCACACTTCTTCACCACCTGCGCGACCGTGCTGTTGATGTTAAGCGTCACCTCCGGAATGTCGATGTTCTGCTGCAGATGCAACAAGCCCATCTCCAGCTCGGCCAACTTCTTCTCAACCGACGGCGCCATCTTGTCGCCATCACGATCGGCACGGCCCGATTCCTTCACGTAGCTTTTGAAGTACGGTGCGAGCGTTTTGCTGATGAACGCATGCAGCGTCTCGTACGGCGAACCTTCGGAGAAGTTGATCAGCCGGACCTGCGAGTGGATCGACTTGTCCGCCTCGATCAGTGCGCCACGCTTGATGCACACCAGCGATGCCATGCGCTGGTTGGTAAAGTGCACATCGTTGCCGAAATAGTACGCGATCGAGTCCTTTTCCTCTTCACCCTCGGTCGGAGGCTCGTTCTCGTCATCTGTGCGAATTGCGTGGAGCGATACGAATATGTTAGATAGTTTTGGTTAATAAACTTGTTGGTAAATATTGGTCAAAAGATTTACAAAAAAAAGTCATTTTTTTCTAGTGCATCTAAGGAATTTTTGTTGACAACGAAACATATGTTGAGATTTTGCTATTTAAAAATAGAATATTTGTTATATATTTGTGGTGATTTGCTAAGATGCGCCTGCACCTACAACAATCCAGCTGTGACTCATGGGCACCATCTGTAAACTTTCGTTTCGTTTGTCTCGCTCGCGCCTGAATGACACACCCAGCCTCTGCCGATGCAGAACTGATGACGTGATGCGCCATCATCATCACCCACCTTTGAAACAGTTCCGCTGGATGTACAGTGCCTGCGTTTGCGGATCGGAGATGAACTTTCGAATGCAGTCCTGATTCACGCTGTCCTCGAGAGCAGTGTTCAATGGACCGAACGATTTCACATCGTCCTCCGGCAGCAGCACCGTAATCGCCTTGCGGAGATAGTTGGAAAAGTTGTCGAAATCGATAATGGCAACCGTCTCCGCCTCCACAGACGGCGGCTGCTCGCTCCCCATACTGGGCAGCGTCGTTTCGAGCGAATCCCCCATCGCGGTGCCTCACGACGTATCACGACGACGTAGCCGGAAGGTGGTTCACGTTTGCAGAGCAACACAGAAATCACACCGGGAGTACTTTTTCACACACAAAATTAACGATTCACGAACGCGCAGACACGTCTGCACGTCGCAAAAATAGGGAATCAAAGTGAAAAGAAAGATGGCGGCTCGTAATTGCGGCACAGATGACAGCCTGCTGGGTGTGTTTGTTTATATGACCTTGAGCAGGAGTCGTATGTAGCGGCCGGTGTGTACGAGATGCTGACGAATGGGCTATTTTGGGGTTGTTCAATGCTGAAAAAGCAATCAAAGACTTTTTTATGTATAGAAAAACAAGGTTCTTTCCAAAAGATGTGACTATTTGTATTTATTATTTGCATTTAATGGTTTATTTCCTCATCAAATCATTGCGCAACAGTCTGTTTGAAATGCGAATCTTTGAAGTGGATTGTGTAAACGTCAACTTTCTCACGGGAACGAACGGGAGAAAAACAAGAAAAGCAAAAGAAAGCATACACTTCTACCTAAAAGCACCTGAAATATTCATTTTATTTCTTGTTTCAATATTTGTTTGCTTCTACACACCATAATCAGGACGATATATTTAAACGATTGGGATGTCCATGAGAAGAGCATAAATGTTGTAGTTGATATGACAATTTCTCACAAATTATACTCGCCAGTAAGTTAGGCAAAGTGTAAACCCTTTGGCTAACTATTTACACACACATCAACATACGATTCCAGGATATTCTCATCTGTTGTCTTTCAGAAATTGACTGTAATAGAAATCACGATTTTTGCTGTCTTTTGTCAACGTTTCATCCGATTTTTCCTTGTAGCTTTGGTCGATTGTTGATCATGACCTTTCACCGGTAGAGCGAGATGCAGCTCATTTGTTTATACAACAATCGACCAAACACAAACAGCTGATGCCGGTGAGGCACGTTTTTCTACCGTTTGTTGTGGTTCTCTCATTCGCATAGAAATCGATGAAAACGCTACGTTTGACGTTTCTCGCACGTTATGTCATCGTGAGCGAAAAGTTTGTTTTGCCGCCGGTAAGGATTTTCTGTGTGTGCCTGTGCAAAAACATGCGATTTCTTCGCGTATCACTGCTAGCAAAATGGACAAAAGAACGACGATGTTTCTCCTCCTCCGTTGGAGAATTAACGGTAGTATTTTTCTCTCTGTTTACCCGATGAATACGTAATCTGTTTTACCCAATGAATACGCTGAATTGCAATTCTTTTGTAGGCGTGCCGCGAGCTAACCTCCGAGCTGAAACATTTAATGGAGCAGAAATGGCAGAACAAAGTAGGCGACTATCGATTCGATCCGACCGACACGGCTAAACCGAAACGATACGTTCTCGCCATGTTCCCGTATCCTTCGGGCAACCTGCACATGGGACACGTGCGCGTTTACACCATCAGCGATGCGATGGCACGATTCTATCGGCTCAACGGTGCGAACGTGCTGCATCCGATGGGTTGGGATGCGTTCGGTTTGCCGGCGGAAAATGCTGCCATGCAGCGCCACATACCGGCTGACGCGTGGACCCGCCATAACATCGGCGAAATGCGCAAGCAGCTCGAAATGCTTGCGTTCAGCTTCGATTGGCAGCGTGAGTTTGCCACCTGCGAGCCGGAATACTATCGCTGGACGCAGCAACTGTTTCTAATGCTGTTTAAGGACGGTCTTGCATACCAGCGGGAAGCAATGGTTAATTGGGATCCGATCGACCAAACCGTGCTGGCTGATGAGCAGGTTGACGATAATGGTTGTTCGTGGCGCTCGGGGGCCAAGGTGGAGAAGAAGGTACTGCGACAGTGGTTCGTCCGGACAACAAGCTTCGCCAAACCGTTGCTGGAGGGCTTGAGTGATCCCGGGCTGGAAGATTGGAAGGATATTATAAAGTTGCAGCGACACTGGATCGGTGAATGTGATGGTTATGCGTTTGAGCTTCCGCTGAAGGAGGACCCGAAAGCGACCGTTTCCGTGTGGACCCGTGATCCGGAGGAATTACGAAGGGTGCTTTTCATCGCTGTCAATCCCTCCAACCTAATAAACAACTCTAAACGTGTCGATTGCACACTGGACATAAGTGTGCAGAACCCTTTCACGGGGAAAACACTCCCAGTGGTCGTAACGGAGTCCGTTCCGTTTCCGGAAGGATGCGACACATATCTAGCCGTAGACAATGATCAGAACCGTTCTTTGGCTTCTAAATTTGGATTAATTCCATCGTCCGACGACCCCGCGAGTGAAAAGTGTTCGCTTTCTGGTGAGGAAGTAGTGGAACAAGCTCTTGCCAAGCAAATCGGTGGTCATCTGGTCAGTTCGAAACTGCGCGATTGGCTTATCTCGCGGCAACGTTTCTGGGGTACTCCGATACCGATCATACACTGTCCCAGCTGTGGCCCGGTGCCAGTTCCCGAGCACGAGCTTCCCGTACGGTTGCCCACTGATTCGGTCGGCGTTCCACTAGCACAAAACGGGCAATGGTTACAAGCGTCCTGTCCTTCATGTCAGCGGACGAACTGCCGGCGTGAGACCGACACCATGGACACGTTCGTCGACAGTTCGTGGTACTTCCTGCGCTTCGTCGATGCGCGAAATCGGAGCGCGATGTTCGATCGTACGCTTGCCCATCGTTTAATGCCGGTGGATCTGTACGTCGGTGGAAAGGAACATGCGGTGCTACATCTTTATTACGCACGGTTCGTGGCACACTACTTGCACAGTAAGGGGCTGCTTCCGTCGTCGGAACCGTTCAAGCGGCTGCTCGTGCAGGGCATGGTGATGGGACGGTCATAAACAAGGTTCTTTCCAAAAGATGTGACTATTTGTATTTATTATTTGCATTTAATGGTTTATTTCCTCATCAAATCATTGCGCAACAGTCTGTTTGAAATGCGAATCTTTGAAGTGGATTGTGTAAACGTCAACTTTCTCACGGGAACGAACGGGAGAAAAACAAGAAAAGCAAAAGAAAGCATACACTTCTACCTAAAAGCACCTGAAATATTCATTTTATTTCTTGTTTCAATATTTGTTTGCTTCTACACACCATAATCAGGACGATATATTTAAACGATTGGGATGTCCATGAGAAGAGCATAAATGTTGTAGTTGATATGACAATTTCTCACAAATTATACTCGCCAGTAAGTTAGGCAAAGTGTAAACCCTTTGGCTAACTATTTACACACACATCAACATACGATTCCAGGATATTCTCATCTGTTGTCTTTCAGAAATTGACTGTAATAGAAATCACGATTTTAGCTGTCTTTTGTCAACGTTTCATCCGATTTTTCCTTGTAGCTTTGGTCGATTGTTGATCATGACCTTTCACCGGTAGAGCGAGATGCAGCTCATTTGTTTATACAACAATCGACCAAACACAAACAGCTGATGCCGGTGAGGCACGTTTTTCTACCGTTTGTTGTGGTTCTCTCATTCGCATAGAAATTGATGAAAACGCTACGTTTGACGTTTCTCGCACGTTATGTCATCGTGAGCGAAAAGTTTGTTTTACCGCCGGTGAGGATTTTCTGTGTGTGCCTGTGCAAAAACATGCGATTTCTTCGCGTATCACTGCTAGCAAAATGGACAAAAGAACGACGATGTTTCTCCTCCTCCGTTGGAGAATTAACGGTAGTATTTTTCTCTCTGTTTACCCGATGAATACGTAATCTGTTTTACCCAATGAATACGCTGAATTGCAATTCTTTTGTAGGCGTGCCGCGAGCTAACCTCCGAGCTGAAACATTTAATGGAGCAGAAATGGCAGAACAAAGTAGGCGACTATCGATTCGATCCGACCGACACGGCTAAACCGAAACGATACGTTCTCGCCATGTTCCCGTATCCTTCGGGCAACCTGCATATGGGACACGTGCGCGTTTACACCATCAGCGATGCGATGGCACGGTTCTATCGGCTCAACGGTGCGAACGTGCTGCATCCGATGGGTTGGGATGCGTTCGGTTTGCCGGCGGAAAATGCTGCCATGCAGCGCCACATACCGGCTGACGCGTGGACCCGCCATAACATCGGCGAAATGCGCAAGCAGCTCGAAATGCTTGCGTTCAGCTTCGATTGGCAGCGTGAGTTTGCCACCTGCGAGCCGGAATACTATCGCTGGACGCAGCAACTGTTTCTAATGCTGTTTAAGGACGGTCTTGCATACCAGCGGGAAGCAATGGTTAATTGGGATCCGATCGACCAAACCGTGCTGGCTGATGAGCAGGTTGACGATAATGGTTGTTCGTGGCGCTCGGGGGCCAAGGTGGAGAAGAAGGTACTGCGACAGTGGTTCGTCCGGACAACAAGCTTCGCCAAACCGTTGCTGGAGGGCTTGAGTGATCCCGGGCTGGAAGATTGGAAGGATATTATAAAGTTGCAGCGACACTGGATCGGTGAATGTGATGGTTATGCGTTTGAGCTTCCGCTGAAGGAGGACCCGAAAGCGACCGTTTCCGTGTGGACCCGTGATCCGGAGGAATTAC
The DNA here is from genome assembly GCA_002091845.1 of Anopheles cracens. Classification (NCBI taxonomy): domain Eukaryota; kingdom Metazoa; phylum Arthropoda; class Insecta; order Diptera; family Culicidae; genus Anopheles; species Anopheles cracens. The sequence goes on from KZ069801.1 coordinate 66,374, forward strand.
GAAGGGTGCTTTTCATCGCTGTCAATCCCTCCAACCTAATAAACAACTCTAAACGTGTCGATTGCACACTGGACATAAGTGTGCAGAACCCTTTCACGGGGAAAACACTCCCAGTGGTCGTAACGGAGTCCGTTCCGTTTCCGGAAGGATGCGACACATATCTAGCCGTAGACAATGAGCAGAACCGTTCTTTGGCTTCTAAATTTGGATTAATTCCATCGTCCGACGACCCCGCGAGTGAAAAGTGTTCGCTTTCTGGTGAGGAAGTAGTGGAACAAGCTCTTGCCAAGCAAATCGGTGGTCATCTGGTCAGTTCGAAACTGCGCGATTGGCTTATCTCGCGGCAACGTTTCTGGGGTACTCCGATACCGATCATACACTGTCCCAGCTGTGGCCCGGTGCCAGTTCCCGAGCACGAGCTTCCCGTACGGTTGCCCACTGATTCGGTCGGCGTTCCACTAGCACAAAACGGGCAATGGTTACAAGCGTCCTGTCCTTCATGTCAGCGGACGAACTGCCGGCGTGAGACCGACACCATGGACACGTTCGTCGACAGTTCGTGGTACTTCCTGCGCTTCGTCGATGCGCGAAATCGGAGCGCGATGTTCGATCGTACGCTTGCCCATCGTTTAATGCCGGTGGATCTGTACGTCGGTGGAAAGGAACATGCGGTGCTACATCTTTATTACGCACGGTTCGTGGCACACTACTTGCACAGTAAGGGGCTGCTTCCGTCGTCGGAACCGTTCAAGCGGCTGCTCGTGCAGGGCATGGTGATGGGACGGTCGATGTCCAAATCGAAACTAAACGGCGTCGACCCGTTGGAGGTGTTGCGGGAGCATGGTTGCGATACGTTGCGTCTAATCCTGCTGGCAGACGTTGCTCCCACTTCCCACCGGAACTGGTCCGAAGCGAGTAAGTAATAGAAATAATATACAATATATTAAAAAAACAAAAACAAACACTTCGTTTTCTCGTTACAGCATTCCCTGGAATCTTAAACTGGCAGAAACGCCTCTGGCTAACGATGCACGACTTCCGGGAGCATCGGGCAAACATTTCCTCCACCAATCCACCACCTCCGCCGACGCAAGAGTTCACGGAGCACGAGCACAAGTTGTGGGATGCGCGCAATTATTTTACCGCCGGTGCCACCTTTAACTACCGCCACTCGCACCAGCTGAGCGTGGGCATTTCGAAGATGCAGGGCCTAACGAATGCAATCCGGCGTGCCCCAGCCGATGTGGTCGCCTACGGACGCCAGTACGAACGGGCACTGGCCGCGCAGATCATTATGCTCGCACCGATGGCACCGCATTTCGCAGCGGAACTGTGGGAACAGCTTGTGTCCGCACCGCATCGAGTGGAACGGGAAAAGCCGACGCCGTCGGGGTTGCGATGGGACGGTGCCGTGTTCGATCAACGCTGGCCGGAGATAGATGAAGAGTTTCCGCTCGATCTTACCTTTAAGGTGCGCTTCTTTGAGCCGGTTCGTTGAGCATACGCATACTCTAAACAAATCATTCTTTCAACTGATTGCTACAGATAAACGGGGCGGAATGTTGCATCCTGAAGATCCCGGCAGAACGCTTCAACCGGCTCACGCATCAGCAGTCACTCGATCTAGCGCTCCGGCAGGAACCGATCCTGAAACTGATAGGAAAGCGACCACTCCGGACCAGTGATTTCACGCTCTATCCGAGCTGTGAGGCCATCCTCAACGTGGATCTCGATCGGGCTGTGGCAGAGGACGGCGAGGCAGTGCCGAAGAGCAAAAAGGACAAGAAAGACAAGAAGGCGAAGAAGAAAAAGTCGCTGCAGGTGTTGCATATAGGCTAGAGAAAAGAAAGTTCCACCAATGTGATAGGAAATAAAACTCTTTGCAAGAAGGCGCGACGCATTCGTTGTGTGCTTTATTTGCATTATACAAAAAGAGTCAATATAAGATTCGCATTTACGCTGGCGGGATATAAATGGGGTCTCGCATGTAACGACCGCAGATCGGAGAGGAAGATGGTGGTACATCGAGTGAGAGAAAAAAAACGAAATAGTTTGTATTACTGTACTTGCATGTTCGCAATTATGAGCAAAGCCGTTTTCTCATTTCGGTGAGCATAAAGGGTTTCATCTCGGTGACGTATGCGGCTCATCTCACGGAGCGTGAGCAGAAGAGTGAGACGATTTTGTCATCTCACTCTATGATCTCACTCGAACCCGTCTCATCTCGATACTTCAGCCCATTGGCGCAACATTCGTGCTTATAATGTTTTTTCTTCTTAAATTCGCTAGGCAAACGAAGTGAAGGCTATTCGGGGTCGGTAAAGTGTGTCATTCTCAGGCTTAAAAGGGGAGAAAAGGTGAGATAACGATTCGTTTAAAAAAAATAGTACAAAAAACTGCAAACGGTCGGTTGCCAAGCGAGCGATATCTGATGGTCCGATCCGACCGGGCGTCCTTAGTAGGCCGCCGACGTTTACAATCTGTTTGGTGTGGATATCGTGTGGCCCACTGCCTCCCCTCCCCCCTCCCCCAC
>KZ069801.1:77262-96282 GCA_002091845.1 Anopheles cracens
TGTTTTCACGTCACACACCGTAATACAACAGCCGATCCATCCGGAAGAGACGGGTGGGAATGGATAGTGAAAATCAATTGAATGCCGAAAAACTTTCGTGACCGATTTTCCCGACCCGAACACACACACACACAGGCGCACAACGCGCTGATTCGTTTTTCGCCCCGGCCCTGCTCACGTCACTTCACTTTTTGGGGTCTCGAGAGTGTCCGGTTTTGTATCCCCATTTACACTGCCGGACACTTGCAGACGTTCAACTATCCTTCCGTTATCCTGTTACTCTCAAAGGCGATTTGGTTGTACGTGTGTGCGCGCCCGTGTGTGTGTGTTTGCGGGTAGCGGAAAAACGCGAAACCAACCGAACCGACCGCGCCAACAAAGCGACCAGGACATCCGCACGCGGCAACGTGATCCTTGCGACTGACTTTCGGGTCTGTAATTTCTTTCCCCGCTTTGGTGCTGCAGCGCATTGCTTAAATTTCATGTCCTGTGCGGCCGGGAGCGACGAGACGGTCGACGGTGAGGTCTCGGGCTTTGCGTGTGTCCGTTCGCACTTTTGCACCGGTTGCGCCTGTGTGGGAGATTGGGCGGCGTGGGGTCAGGACACCGTGAACACGACGACGACGATGACGCTGGTGGTGTGCTGCTATCTATGCGCTATGCTGTATTGAGGTTAGATATAAACAAAAGCCTAGTGATTGTGCTGAATGTTGTTAGGGCATAGGAGGCGCTACGTTCGGTTGTTTGTGTGGTTGCCGTAGCATAGGGACGTTGGTTGGTTCGTTGCCGTTCTAAGTAGGCGGCTGCTGGGAAAGTGTTGAAATCGGGCGTGCTTCTATACCACGTGCTCGCTGGAGCGTACTGCAAGGAGCTCAACATTATACGATGATTTCAATTGAGCTCTCATTGGCGTAGTGTCCACGTTGGACATTAGCGCCTTCTTCGAGTAGAGAGTACAAAGTAGTTAGGCAGGTCTGGTTCACCATACCCGAAATGTACAAGAACTGTCTTGTCTAGGCTGTCCGGCAAATCTGGCTTATGGTAATCTGTGAAGTACTACCAGTAGGCACCGACGAAAAAGACGTAAAACGCTAGAATAACTTATATTTGAAGTTATATTTATACTTAGTCTTTAGAGTAGTTTGCCTTTACATATTGGAAGCTACCGATTACTTTATATTTAACATTCCAGAACTATGTTCCGCAACCAATTGGAGCTTCTAAAACAACTACCAGTAATTTTCTTGCGTCTGAAAGGTGGATACGGTACTGCTGTTCCGCCATCCCGTGCTTGATGGCTGCCTCACGTGTTGATGTCAGTTGATTTAGTCCATCCTTCAGGGTGTCCCGAAACGGTGCAGTACAGCCGGGCAGGGGAGGCGTAGAACCGGGCGGCCGTAGAAAGCAGTCCTCAATCGGAAAACGGTTATTCGTGTAAGTTTCACCCGAAACCCGTCCGAGGCCGACACTCGGGGTGTGTACGAGTGTGCGCGCGTGTCCGTGTAGTTGTTAGCAATTTAGTCCATAGTCCATCCAACCCTGGTCTGATTACGAGCGGCGGCCATAGATTACGTCCCGGCCGTCCCGGCGCAGACACAGGCAGGCACACACCACCATACGTGACGGGTGGTGCAGGCACACGTCACGAAGCTATGACGTGTGCGTGCAATGCACCCCGGCCGCTGGAACCAAACTTCGGAGCCGCCCCAACACCGTCTCTCACATGACTCATGGGCACGGTCTCCGCCGTGATGGCAGCGTATGGCAGCGAAACTTCCGGTCTCGTCTGCATAGTTTCGCGCATTCCGGTTCGCTGGGAGCTTGTGGTACCATTTTTTGTCTCACTTACACGCCGCGTCCGTGGGACTGATTCCGGCGAAATGCGCTGCGAAACGCTAGTGTCTTTGGAATTTCCGGTAAAAGTGTTACTTCCGAGTGTTTTCTCATGTCTCTCCCAATGATCGTCTAATAATGACTGGAAATGAATGTCGAAACTAAACGTGTAAGACTTTATAATAGTTTTGTAAATTGGAGCGATGAACCCTAATTTGGACTGGAGGGACATACGAAGTTAGAGGCAATAGAAACGGCTTTTTAATTTGAATAGTTATCACAATTTGGTCATTTATTGTAGAACCTTCAGTTTAAGAGTAGTGTGACTTGAAGCCTTATTTTATAATTTCCTACCACGTGTTGATACGCCCCAGCGCGGCTTGTCGAAAGCCCGTTTTGCGTTTTTTTACGAATGATCAGATATAATCGGCCACAGGAAACGCGTTTACGCTGCTCTACCGTTCTACATTTAGCAATTACACTAACATTACGTTCCATATTCAGCGGCGTGCGGCTTACGGCGGACAAGAAGTTAATAAAATGTTGCAAAACTTTTTCCGGCCAGCCTGCAACTGTTCACTTTGTTGCTCTCGATTTGTTGGTTGGTGGAGTGGGTGGGCACCCTATCGCTTGGGGTTGGGGTGGGTATATTTGCATTTCTAATTCCAGTCTACCCGTTCTTCTAGGTGGAGTGCAAAAGCTACGAGTTTGAGAGAGCGAGAGAGAATGAAATGAAGAAAAAAAACACCGGTAAAGGACCTCCGGGGCAATTGTCCTTATTTTATTTCCCCTTCCCTTCCAGGATGTCACGTCTCGAGCGTATCGTGCATAAATTCATATGCGAACCCGGTTCGGTGCAGCCTGGTGGTGACGGTACACGGTGGGTTGGCTGCCGCCGCAAGTTCAATGGCGTGATTATGCTCGCCTGAGCACACCGACCCACGACCCACGCCCACGCTTGCAACGTTTGTTCGATGTTGCATAAACTAAAGGAAGTCAATGACAAAAGTTATTACCGCATGCGAAATGTTTTCGGCTGTGTGCCGTTTTGCATTTTCGATTTGGAGACAAATTGATTCCACCCGACTTCGGCCTCGCGTAGTCACAGGGGTAGTAGCAGCTCGACGTTGGATCGCGTTGTGTGCCAAGGAAAGTTTGATGGGAGTTTTTTTTAAATGTAAAGATGCCTTTAAACGTGGGACTTTAAACAAACATTTCCGTTTACGGCGCCTTTTTTGAGGTTATTTTCGGAACGGCAGTAGGCGACGGTTTTCAGCGTGGATGTTGGGAAGTTTTGCAGCACGGGAGAGCGCGACGGAGCGTAGCAGGCGTTGACTCATTGCACTCATTTCAGAATTACATCCAATGTCCGTAGCTTTCATAACAATGGAGAATCTAGCGACGATCTGCTTCCAGCACCGGTTTAGGTGATGGCTTAGATACAGTTCCATCGAAAACTCACCATTCTTCAGGCAGATTTTTATTGCTACAACTACCTAGAATGTGCATCAATTGTAGCACAAACTGGAGCGCTTTCGTAATAATAGAAATCAATGTCACAGCGTAATTAAAACATGAGTGTTGTACCATTTCCACCATCCCAGTTCCCAGCTATCGACATCCTTTCGAGTGCATTCCACCCTCATTCGTCTTGCAGTTTCGCTCCCCCATTCGCAGGCGAAACATATCAAGGATGGACTGGAATCGAGCCTTCCCTTGGGGGGGGAAATGTAAAGATGCCTTTAAACGTGGGACTTTAAAGGATAACAGTACGCGAGGTAGCCTCATGTAACACCAGGGGGAAGTGTGATCGATTGACATATTTTAGACCAGGAATTGGGATTAGGCTTGTGATTGATAGCTTGACATCGATTGACCTGTTAGCAAGTGAGCTGGATGGTTCGATTGGATGTGAAACGAAATCAAATATGTCACAGCAAGGGTCAAGGATACCGTGTGTCGTAAACTGAATCTTTAATGATTAATGAGTCACTCATCAGTATCGAATGTTCAACAGTGTGCGGCGTTTTCCTCGATGCCGCCGAACTGCAGCTCGTCTGTCCCGACGAGCTAGATGAATCGAAGACGCTGGGCGTCTTGCGGCGAAAGTTTTGCAACTGGAAGCTGTTCAGAATGCTGGATTCAAGCAGTCCGAACGTGCGGTACCGCTCGTTACGGCGCGAAACGTTGTGGCGCCATCTGTCGATCGCACTGTAGTCATAGTCCTCGCAGGATCGTACCGCCGACGGATCGTCGTGTTCGTCGTCCGGACCATCGGGATCTTGTCGATGATGGTGATGATGATGGTGACGATGATCGTTTTGTGCACCGCCGTGCCCTAAAGGCGCTTCCAGCAGATGGCGCTCGGTTGGGCTGGGTGAGGTCTTTGGTTGGTGGAAGGGTGAAGTGCGTAACAGGCCGCAGCAGCAGTTCACGTTCAGGTTGGTCGGATTGATGTCCGTCTGCTCGAGCTCTTCGTAGAGCGTTAGAGCGTTTTCTTCGTCCACGGATAGTGTGAATTCTAGCTTTGGCAGGCGCTCGTCTGAGGTATTCATCTGTTCGGAAGAGAAACGATTAGAACGACGGTTAGATCACTTCATTCGGGAAATATGTGAAATATCAAATGCCCCGTAGCGTATCGCCCCGTAACTGATGTACTTTTAATGATCGTAACTAAAATATGGAGGATCTAGTCATATATAAAGGCTCAGATATCGCTGCATCAACATCGCATTTCGAGTCTACTACTTCTGATAAACAGGTCTTCCTATACTCTATCCCAACCCACCCAAACTAAAAACAATGAAGGCTACCCTGTTCTTCTTGATCGTCGTGCTGTGCGCCGTGGCGTTGGCTGCCCCTCGTGCCGAGCAGAAGGGCATAACGTTTTAGAAATATTCCTACCCAAAGAAAGCAACCCTTTGTTGTAGCACCTACCAGTATGTCGTTGTGGAGCTCGACCGATTTGTACATGAGCGAATGAATGTTGGAGTCGAGCTTGCCGATCTCGTCGATCTTGTCGGAAATGTCCTCGATCATGCTCGATGCCGCCGAACTGCAGCTCGTCTGTCCCGACGAGCTAGATGAATCGAAGACGCTGGGCGTCTTGCGGCGAAAGTTTTGCAACTGGAAGCTGTTCAGAATGCTGGATTCAAGCAGTCCGAACGAAAGGAAAGGGCAAGGAGCACGGCAAAGGAAAGAAGAACTAATCTGACGACTTGACTATGCAATGGCGGACAATAAAATGACCTCTTGAAATTGAAGCAAAACTTGATATAATATTTGTTAAAACCTGAACATTTCGAAAAGTTTATTCCATTTCACATAATTTTTCCACGATTTCACAATATAACGATCATTGCGTACTGCGTACTCAAAAAGCTTGTATTATTTTTCTGTTTACAGTGCCTGAGCAAAACAGACTGCAATCATTTAGATCATAAGAATGAAATTCTGCAACAACTCCATTTGCAAACCCTGGAATAAATTCTGACGTACCGGGGGCAAAATAGATGGAATAAGTTTATTCGATGAAACATGTTTTATTCCTTGAATAAAAAGTATCTTCATATTTCATTATGTTTATGCAAGCATCGTCTCTAAATAAACCATTTAACGCAACATCATTTTTAAAATGTTTTAATTTTAGCTTACTTAGTAAAGTTGTTCATCCCTCTTTAAATCAACTTGGGTTGCCGCTGTTGTGTTTTTTTTACTCCGATAGCAGAATTTTAGTTTTTGGATCTGAATGATTGCAGTCTGGTTTCCTCGAGGATTTTTTAAAAACATGTAGCACATATGCACCGACCTATATAAAACTCTGAACACCTTTAATATTTTACCACTTTTTAATTTATTTGTCCACCACCTTCTCGCTAGAACGCTAAAACCGAAAGAGACCGAAATCTCCACTTTTTGCCGCCACTTGACCTCTCGTCTCAGAGAGGAACTACCTCACGACCCCCTTCTTCTACTTCTTCTAAATAATAAATCCTTCTAATACTTCTTCTATCTGCTATTCTCTGTCATCTGCCATAAATTCGATGTCCTCCGCGCGATTACCTATTATTCGAACATCTTTTTATGGCGCACCTCGCGTTATGGCTTGCAAGCCGCTTCATCTCATTACACTTTTTTTTTTGAGACTAATGTCATTCTGCATGCGGTCTCAAGCTTCATCATCACCGTCATCTTTGCAGATCTTAGCGTAATAAGCCATAGCAGCTGTCGTACGTAGTATTCGATAAACTCATTTTTATCAACCTACTCTAATCGTTTAAATAGTGTTTTAGTTTTAGTCCTTATCACCGAACGCTTGTAGGATGATCTCAGCTCCTCTCATCGCCGATCGCAACGATCTCCTCGATACCGCTTCAATCAGCGTGAATTTTCTACCTCATCTTCATTTGTGCGGATCATATCGCAATAAGCCATAGCAGATGTCGTACGTAGTATTCGATAAACTCATTTTTATCAACCTTCTCTAATCGTTTCAACAAATAGTGTTTTCGTTTTAGTTCCTATCACCAAACGTTTGTAGGGTGATCTCATCTCATCTCATCACCGATCGCAATGATCTCCTAAGGGCGGCAAGGGAGGCGAGATGGAAGGTGCCGGACGTCGCATGGAAAGCCCGCGAGGAAAGGGAAAGGGAGACCAGCAGAAGGAACAAGGAAAGGGCAAGGAGCACGGTAAAGGAAAGAAGAACTAATCTGACGACTTGACTATGCAATGGCGGACAATAAAATGACTCGTTAAAAATGAAACTATTTTGAGTTTGACTGTTCAAACAAGCCTTCTGAACGTCTTTCCAAACAATTTGAAGTATTGAATGAATGTACATTGTTGAATTACGAACCACAAGTCACAACAACGAATGTCAATTCTTCTCAAAATCAAGAGAGAACTCATAGTTGTAAAGAACAACACTATGCTAATCTAAAATCATCATACTTGGATTGATTGACATCGTTGGATCACCATTAGGTTTTCCTGGATGGAATACGTAATTCGTAGTTGTCAGTTAGCTCGACATTCGGAGTTTCGGAGTTATGTTTCAAAATTCACATGGATTACGCGCATAGTACTGGACTATTGAAGCGACAAAAAACTCTTATCACACAGTCGTTTTCATAGTTTATCAGCGTATCCAGATAGGCACTCATTGCTAGGGTAGTCCAGTTCATGTTATTTAAGAAACAATATGTATTATATCAACGTCTTATTACATAACAGATCACTATTGTTGGAATGTTCAGTTTATATATGGATTTAATAAATGTACATTTTCTAACATCTATAAAAGTTTTCACCAGATAGCTTGAAGCACACGCATATATAAAATTGGAAAACTCAGATAGAAACAAGATAGATACTATGAAAATACTCTCAAACATTTGAAAACCTCCTACATGCAATCATGACAATATCCGATGTTGTTAGAAGCTGTGCTTATAAATACGAAGTGTAATTGGCTTTTGTCCCATACGATGTTCATTTTTGTAATAAGCTGTTGCAAATGTGACATTAATGATTATCAACCATTTTGTAAAAAAGCTGTTGCAAATGTGACATTAATGATTATCACCACACAAAAATGTGATTATTGTTCGTTTGTCCTTCAACACTTCGAAAACAAATTAGATTGAATACCATGAAGATCTAAAAAGAAGGCAAGAATTTTGGTATAAAAAGGCTGTATCGGGTAGTTGGAGCTACCATTCGAAGCCTCTCGTCCCGAGCTACACCAACAAGCCAACCTTACCCAACCCAACCAGCAACAATGAAGGCTACCCTGTTCTTCTTGATCGTCGTGCTGTGCGCCGTGGCGTTGGCTGCCCCTCGTGCCGAGCAGAAGGGCGAAGGCAAGGGCAAGAGCGACGGAAAGGGCAAGGGAGGCAAGGGTGGTCGCCAGGAGGCCTCAGAGTCTGGATCGGCGGAGGATGGTCAGGACGACAGCCAGGAGGAAAGCCACGGCGGAAAGGGAGGTAAGGGCGGAAAGGGCGGCAAGGGAGGCGAGATGGAAGGTGCCGGACGTCGCATGGAAAGCCCGCGAGGAAAGGGAAAGGGAGACCAGCAGAAGGAACAAGGAAAGGGCAAGGAGCACGGTAAAGGAAAGAAGAACTAATCTGACGACTTGACTATGCAATGGCGGACAATAAAATGGCTCGTTAAAAATGAAACTATTTTGAGTTTTACAGTTTATACAAGCCTTCCGAACGTTCTTCCAAACAATTCGAAATATTGAATGAATGTACATTGTTGAATTACGAACCACAAGTCACAACAACTAATGTCAATTCTTCTCAAAATCAAGAGAAAACTCATAGTTGTAAAGGCCAACACTATGCTTATCTGGAATCATCATACTTGGATCGATATCTATTGATATCATTGACTTAAATCAGGGTTGATTTTGTTGGAATTTCCTTGAAGAGCACATTCTGGTTAGGCTTTGGTGCTAAGTCTTTTGTGGAACGACTAATGGAGCTACCAATTATTCTGTTGGTTACAATTGGTTAAAGAATGATACCGACGAACTGAATCACAAGTCAAGAAATTGATAATTCTTTGAAGGATATGTGAATATGCGGCCTGAAGATTTTATAGATATGAACTATAAAACGGAAAGTATCATTCGTGGCATATTATTTAAGAAACAATATGTATTATATCAACGTCTTATTACATAACAGATCTCTATTGTTGGAATGTTCAGTTTATATATGGATTTAATACATGTACATTTTCTAACATCTATAAAAGTTTTCACCAGATGGCTTAAAGCACACGCATATATAAAATTAAAAAACTCAAATAGAAAAAGATAGATACTATGAAAATACTCTCAATCATTTGAAAACCTCCTACATGCAATCATGACAATATCCGATGTTGTTAGAAGCTGTGCTTACGAAGTGTAATTGGCTTTTGTCCCATACGATGTTCATTTTTGTAATAAGCTGTTGCAAATGTGACATTAATGATTATCACCACACAAAAATGTGATTATTGTTCGTTTGTCCTTCAACACTACGAAAACAAATTAAGTTGAATATCATGAAGATGTAAAAAGAAGGCAAGAATTTTGGTATAAAAAGGCTGTATCGGGTAGTTGGAGCTACCATTCGAAGCCTCTCGTCCCGAGCTACACCAACAAGCCAACCTTACCCAACCCAACCAGCAACAATGAAGGCTACCCTGTTCTTCTTGATCGTCGTACTGTGCGCCGTGGCGTTGGCCGCCCCTCGTGCCGAGCAGAAGGGCGAAGGCAAGGGCAAGAGCGACGGAAAGGGCAAGGGAGGCAAGGGTGGTCGCCAGGAGGCCTCAGAGTCTGGATCGGCGGAGGGTGGTCAGGACGACAGCCAGGAGGAAAGCCACGGCGGAAAGGGAGGTAAGGGCGGAAAGGGCGGCAAGGGAGGCGAGATGGAAGGTGCCGGACGTCGCATGGAAAGCCCGCGAGGAAAGGGAAAGGGAGACCAGCAGAAGGAACAAGGAAAGGGCAAGGAGCACGGCAAAGGAAAGAAGAACTAATCTGACGACTTGACTATGCAATGGCGGGAAATAAAACGACCTCTCGAAATTGAAGCAAAACTTGATATAATATTTGTTAAAACCCGAACACTTCGAAAAGTTAATTTCATTTCACATAATTTCTTCACGATTTCACAATATTACGATCATTGCACTGCGTACTCAAAAAGCTTGTATTATTTCCTGTTTTACAGTGCTGGAGCAAAACAGACTGCAATCATTTAGATCATAAGAATGAAATTCTGAAACAACTCCATTTGCAAACCCTGGAATAAATTCTGACGTACCGGGGGCAAAATAGATGGAATAAGTTTATTCGATGAAACATGTTTTATTCCTTGAATAAAAAGTATCTTCATATTTAATTATGTTTATGCAAGCATCGTCTCTAAATAAACCATTTATCGCAACATCATTTTTAAAATGTTTTAATTTTAGCTTACTTAGTAAAGTTATTCAACCCTCTTTAAATCAACTTGGGTCGCCGCTGTTAAAAGATGTATTGGCTGTATTTTTTTACTCCGATAGCAGAATTTTAGTTTTTGGATCTGAATGATTGCAGTCTGGTTTCCTCGAGGATTTTTTTATAAACATGTAGCACATAATTCATTCCCATTATTAAGTTTAGAGCACTCGATAACCAGTTGAAGATAGCCACAATGTAGACATTACAATGGCTGTAGTGTTGTGGAAAGATACAACGGTCTGATACATTGATACATTGGTCTGTGAAGCGATCGCTCCTAATAAATTAAACTTTGATCGTAATTTACCTATGTAATTTCTATCTTAGAAACTTATATGTTAAAAGTATATATCCACATTAGACAAGCCTTTAATGAGATAGCTCATTTAAATCATTTAATTTATAAGTAACAAAATAAAACGTAAACACTTAATCTCTCCCTATTATCGCTCGTCTGCTGTTGAGGACCTGCATCACTGAGTACCTCGACCGCTGACAGACCAGCGCTACCATAACAGTAATCAATTACAAATCCGAAAGTATATGATCCATCAATCCAAAAACCCTTTAAATACTTTAATTTCAAGCAATATTAATACATGAACCATTTTTTTCGGAATTGTCGAGCTTTTAACGGTTATAATATCAAGTTTTGTTTCAATTTCAAGAGGTCATTTTATTATCCGCCATTGCATAGTCAAGTCGTCAGATTAGTTCTTCTTTCCTTTGCCGTGCTCCTTGCCCTTTCCTTGTTCCTTCTGCTGGTCTCCCTTTCCCTTTCCTCGCGGGCTTTCCATGCGACGTCCGGCACCTTCCATCTCGCCTCCCTTGCCGCCCTTTCCGCCCTTTCCGCCCTTACCTCTCTTTCCGCCGTGGCTTTCCTCCTGGCTGTCATCCTGACCATCCTCCGCCGATCCAGACTCTGAGGCCTCCTGGCGACCACCCTTGCCTCCCTTGCCCTTTCCGTCGCTCTTGCCCTTGCCTTCGCCCTTCTGCTCGGCACGAGGGGCAGCCAACGCCACGGCGCACAGCACGACGATCAAGAAGAACAGGGTAGCCTTCATTGTTGCTGGTTGGGTTGGGTAAGGTTGGCTTGTTGGTGTAGCTCGGGACGAGAGGCTTCGAATGGTAGCTCCAACTATCTGATACAGCCTATTTATACCAAAATCATTGCCTTCTTTTTAGATCTTCATGGTATTCAACTTAATTTGTTTTCGTAGTGTTTAAGGACAAGCGAGCAATAATCACATTTTTGTGTGGTGATAATCATTAATGTCACATTTGCATCAGCTTACTACAAAAATTGACATCGTAATTGACAAAAGCCAATTACACATCGTTTTTATAAGCAAAGCTTCTAATAACATCGGATATTGTCATGATTGCATATAGGAGGTTTTCAAATGTTTCAGAGTATGTTCATAGTATCTATCTTGTTTCTATTTGAGTTTTCCAATTTTATATATGCGTGTGCTTTAAGCCATCTGGTGAAAACTTGTATAGATGTTAGAAAATGTACATTTATTAAATCCATATATAAACTGAACATTCCAACAATAGTGATCTGTTATGTAATAAGACGTTGATATAATACATATTGTTTCTTAAATAACATGCCACGAATGATACTTTCCGTTTTATAGTTCATATCTATAAAATCTTCAGGCCGCATATTCACATATCCTTCAAAGAATTATCAATTTCTTGACTTGTGATTCAGTTCGTCGGTATCATTCTTTAACCAATTGTAACCAACCGAATAATTGGTAGCTCTCATTAGTCGTTCCACAAAAGCTTAGCACCAAAGCCTAACCAGAATGTGCTCTTCAAGGAAATTCAAAAAAAAACAACCCTGATTTAAGTCAATGATATCAATAGATATCGATCCAAGTATGATGATTCCAAATAAGCATAGTGTTGGCCTTTACAACTATGAGTTTTCTCTTGATTTTAAGAAGAATTGACATTCGTTGTTGTGACTTGTGGTTCGTAATTCAACAATGTACATTCATTCAATATTTCGAATTGTTTGGAAAGACGTTCGGAAGGCTTGTTTGAACAGTCAAACTCAAAATAGTTTCATTTTTAATGAGCCATTTTATTGTCCGCCATTGCATAGTCAAGTCGTCAGATTAGTTCTTCTTTCCTTTGCCGTGCTCCTTGCCCTTTCCTTGTTCCTTCTGCTGGTCTCCCTTTCCCTTTCCTCGCGGGCTTTCCATGCGACGTCCGGCACCTTCCATCTCGCCTCCCTTGCCGCCCTTGCCGCCCTTTCCGCCCTTACCACCCTTTCCACCGTGGCTTTCCTCCTGGCTGTCGTCCTGACCACCCTCCGCCGATCCAGACTCTGAGGCCTCCTGGCGACCACCCTTGCCTCCTTTGCCCTTTCCGTCGCTCTTGCCCTTGCCTTCGCCCTTCTGCTCGGCACGAGGGGCAGCCAACGCCACGGCGCATAGCACGACGATCAAGAAGAACAGGGTAGCCTTCATTGTTGCTGGTTGGGTTGGGTAAGGTTGGCTTGTTGGTGTAGCTCGGGACGAGAGGCTTCGAATGGTAGCTCCAACTACCCGATACAGCCTTTTTATACCAAAATCATTGCCTTCTTTTTAGATCTTCATGGTATTCAATCTAATTTGTTTTCGAAGTGTTGAAGGACAAACGAATAATAATCACATTTTTGTGTGGTGATAATCATTAATGTCACATTTGCAACAGCTTTTTACAAAATGGTAGCAATTTATGAGAAATAATGCTCTGTATTCATATGTGAAAGTGAATACCAAATACCTTGTTTCAGCTTCATATGTATGTAACACGAGATAACTATTGATAACTGTTACAGCTGTCATGCGATTTTTATTTCATTGAGTTAAAATCCAACCAAATGTCCACAAAAATGTTGTCTTTTCATATGCGATAACATCTAGATATAATGTTTATATTTTTTAACAATTTACAATAACTTTTTTTTGTAGCCTAGTACCAAATCTAATGTAGGAATCTGTAAGTATAATGCAATTATTAAATTTGATTATCTGCAATATCTGCTGGTTGGGCAGGTATCTTCATATCCTATGACAAGCTGTCAATTTCATAGCATGTATCTTTGCGTTTCAAAATCGAATTTAAGCCTGTTCAGGTCAACATATTAATAGGGAACTCCTCTTGGCTTAAAACGCAAGGTCTGGCCCCAAACCCCCACTGGATTACCCTAGCAATCAGTGCCTATCTGGATACGCTGATAAACTATGAAAACGAGTTTTTGGTCGCTTCAATAGTTCAGTACTATGCGCGTAGTCCATGTGAATTTTGAAACAGAGCTCCAAAACTCCGAATGTCGAGCTAACTGACAACTACGGATTACATATTCCATCCAGGAAAACCTAATGGTCATCCAACGATGTCAATCGATCCAAGTATGACGATTGTAGATTAGCATAGTGTTGGTCTTTACAACGATGAGTTTTCTCTTTATTTTGAGAAGAATAGACATTGGTGCTTGTGTCTTGTGATTCGTGAATCAACAATGTATATTTGTTCAATATTTCGAATTGTTTGGAAAGACTTTCGGAAGTCTTGAATAAACTTTAAAACTCAAAATAGTTTAATTTTTAACGAGTCAATTTATTGTCCGCCATTGCATAGTCAAGTCGTCAGATTAGTTCTTCTTTCCTTTGCCGTGCTCCTTGTCCTTTCCTTGTTCCTTCTGCTGGTCTCCCTTTCCCTTTCCTCGCGGGCTTTCCATGCGACGTCCGGCACCTTCCATCTCGCCTCCCTTGCCGCCCTTTCCGCCCTTTCCGCCCTTTCCGCCCTTACCACCCTTTCCGCCGTGGCTTTCCTCCTGGCTGTCGTCCTGACCACCCTCCGCCGATCCAGATTCTGAGGCCTCCTGGCGACCACCCTTGCCTCCCTTGCCCTTTCCGTCGCTCTTGCCCTTGCCTTCGCCCTTCTGCTCGGCACGAGGGGCAGCCAACGCCACGGCGCACAGCACGACGATCAAGAAGAACAGGGTAGCCTTCATTGTTGCTGGTTGGGTTGGGTAAGGAAGGTGAGGTTGGTTTCAGCTCGTAAGCCTGTTGGTCTTCAAATGGTAACCAAAACTGGTTTTGACAGCCTTTTTATACTGCATCGTTTGAGGCATCTAGTAATGAAGATTACTAAATGATTGTTAACTCACAAAGCACTACAAAAAATCGTGCTCGTTCCTTGACGCATAATCTTTCATGTGAATGATATGATTTTAATCGGTGTTAAATACTGTTTATATCTATGGATACCCAGGATTCCGGTATAAAAGATAGATCAAGTGTGCAGCGTTGATACAGAAGTATTCATTGTTTGTACCATTGCACCATCCGCAATGTTACCGATACGGATTGTTCTACTTCAGTTCGTACTGTTATCAGTCGTCCTCGCCTCTGTTACCACGAAAGTGAAGGAAGAGCAACCGTCAAGCGAACAGGATGAAGATTCGCACAGTCATCGCAGTAAGCGTGGAGTAGCAATCCAATCTAGTATGGATACAATAGCTCCCAACAAATTTATAATACCCCGCACAAACGGAATAGTTCCGTTGCCGAGCCCAGTTGGTGGCACAATTTCCACCCCCAAAGCGATGCTGCCCAGTCCGACAACGAAGCCGAGTGCAGCGGTGAAACTCGGTTTAGTGACATTTCCAACGACGGTAACGAGTGGAAAAACCACCGACATTAAACCACGCATGCCTCCTGCGGTAAGGGGAGTAGACATCTGGTCGATGAAAGCTCCAGTGGTTCCACCTTCGCCGTCTACCGAAAGCAGTGCACAGGATGAAACTCGTGCCAGCCCTGGAAAGGGAAAGAAAAAAGGACACGAAAAGAATGGGCCGCCGCATAGCAAAGGCAACGGCAAGCATCGAGGAAACAAGAACGGCAACTCTAGCGAAGAGCGAAAGTAATGGTAGTTAACAACTGTGTGCGTTTGTGGAATCATGATACAAATACACTAAGAACAGAATCAATCAATCAGATCAGATCGACAAATAAGTAAATACATATAAGGGATGACATAAACCTGTATATTTGATTGCTGTTTGTCTTTCCAACAGCTGTCTGTAGAGTTATTGGATTTTGTTTTATTCCAAGCACGCGATTTCATCTCTGTATCGCTATTCCGTTCATTACGTTCTGCGTTATCAAGAGACTAGGAATCATCGGAACTTCCTTATCAAGAAACGATTGAATTAGTGGGCAGCCGTTGAAATTGAATTTGAGCACCGCGTTCAAACGATAAGACACACACCGACCGGTGAAGCACGAGTTAATGAACTCCTCCTGGAGTTTTAAGAATAATTTATCTAACTCTCGGCAACTTAAGGTTCACTGGAGAGGTGATGCTCCCATGCGAAGCGATCATGCATTATGCAGAAGGCAATATAGCATGAGGCACTGCAGCGAAAATCACATCGATGCGGATCGGCTTAGCGGCCACTTGAGCCAATGCTATTGCTTTGGATGCGTTGGCAGAAGAATCGAACCTAACGAACCGTGCCACGCACTAATAGCCCCCCCCCCCCCTAAGCCCCCCCCCCTTCCATATCTTCGGTACATTCCAAGTGAGTGGATCAAAACGGTGGGGTGGCTGGCATAAAATTGAAAACCCGCTGGCAAGGTGAGCCATTATCTCGTCCGTCTGTCGGGGTGTACACGTGCGGTGTTGTTCATGCAGCGTATAGCTATGATGGTGTGGTTACTGAACTACACTGCCGCAGCTTGTGGAAACCGACCGGGATTCACCACAAGGGTGGTGATAAATTGAATTATTAACAGCGCGCATTTGGTAGTGGAGGATGGTCGCGTACAGGGTGCTTCTTGGAAAAGGTACCGATAGGTTGGAGTTTAGTCAGAGAGATAATCTGTGCGGATAATAAGCTAACAAGCCAATAAACAAGCTAGCATTTCTTACTGTTAAAAAGTTAGTTAGAAGTTAGCACAGTCAGTACGTGATTCACAGTTCTTGTCGAGTCTTTTTCAATTTTTACCAAGTTTGCTTTCCAACATGTTGTGTTAGAATTGGAGATCAGTAGTTGCCAACTGGAACTGCCAAGCGCCATTATGGTTGCCGGTACTGGTTGATGAGCCAATCAGTCTATAGATATTTGGCAAGCTGCTGTTTTAGAACCGTTAGGTTAGCGCTATCAACAGGGAACCACAAAAACCATTTCCGGCACATTATTTAATTGATATCTTCACCTTCGAAGATTCCCATAGTTAGAAAAAAAAGATTGATTTGATTTGTATCGCGAAATTTATACCATTGCCATCATCTATTGCCTGCCATTTCTGATTTTCTTCGACTTAGATACATTTAATAAGCTTGGATAGTCAGTCCTGCGTACGAGACGATCCGGATGCGCACAGTACCATTCCACCTGCAGGACTGCAGTCACATAAGTCACTATTATGAAACTCAAAAGGAAGAGTCTATCGGAAAACGAGAATTTTCAGTGCACTGTAGTTTCAAACATAATGCAAAACTAAAAACCAAATATGAATTTTATCATGATTAGGCATTCTATCAATCTTGTCCCATTCACTCAAGTTTGTTACAAATACCTTACATCAATAAAATCCCATTTTAATATATAGGTTTTGTTTGAGACTTTTCCGTTTGTGTTTCATAATCGGCACTACAATCAAAGAAAAAGATGCATTTGATTTGAGCCATGGAAACCCAAGCGGAACGGTTCTTTTTGTAGGTATTTGTTATGCGGTATAATACTTATTCGTTATAGACACCCTGTGCCGATGCGCTCCGCCCATACATACCGTATTCATTTTACGCTGTTTGATGGTCAAGTTTACAGATGATAGCTGTGTTATGTGATCAATTGATGCGCTGACCGCCAAACGGAGACATGGCTGCGAAATAACCGCGAAAGATCAACGGATGCAGATCAAACCGTAACTTTTGCCTATACGGCGTATCATTCGCACTGTTTCTGTTCCGCGCACCTTTTTAGATACGACACCTAGTACACACGAACACACTCACACGCGCGTCGATAATCAGCTGGAACACGTCGTACCGACACTGAAGATGGAATGGAATTTATAAGATTACTTCTCTGACGTCTAGAAGAAACCACCTCGCTGCTCCGTGCCCAGCAAATGTACATTTGGTCTGTTTGGCCAGTACGGTGCACCGAAGTGGCCATCGTACCAGTTTCGGATTACTTCACTGCTCCGTGGGACGCAGGCTGCCGGAACAAAGCGCGCACGATGACGCACAATCTCATGGAGCACTCGACGATTTCGACGGCCTAGCCAACTCCGACGGTCGTCATTTTCGCGATTTCACTTCGTGACCTTCCATTTTTTCGGTCGAGAACGAACGCCCGAGCGTTGGTGTGCCTCTGATGGAGGCAGCGCAGGAGACGCTGGCGACGGAGGGGGTACATTTGTTTCCGTTTCCAGTGCGAAAATAAAGAAGCATTACGCAAAAGGTGCTTTCCGAAAGGAAGCGTCTTATCCAGCTTAGGGGATAGAATTACCGTGCCCGGGGTGGATCTACAGGAATCGTTAGCAGGTGGTTTTGAAATGCATACTTAGGACCGTGCGTGGGCGAATAAGGTATCGGATGTTTCACTGCAGGTTCAGCAACGATAGGTTGCTCGCGGTGTGTAACTGATAACGCTCGTGTGTAGGAGATGTACTGCGCAAAAAAAACAACAACACCTGTCACTGTTGCGTTCAGCTGCTGCAGCACTTATCCACTTCCTTGTTTGGCCTGTGCGGGTTACTTCACTTGTTATGATTTGCACACCACGGAGAGTTGCAGAAAAAAAGCAAACGAAACACTTACGACTTCATGTTGGGACAGCCTTTTTGAGGTTAGCCCCGAAACGGTTCGTGCCCGATGGGGTGGAAAAGTGCGGATAGAGGCACTGAGCAGCGGCCGTCTTCAACACTCGACTGGAGGTGGATAGTAGCGTACGCGCTCGACAACCGCCGTGTACAGTGGGCCAAGCGGTAAATCGTGCAACTCAGGGAGTGCTTTACGATTGCTATGTTTTCTTTTCTTCGCTGCTGGGTGCATGCCTATTAAAACACTATAAAAGTGTATCAAATCAATGCAGCCAGAGGAAGAAACCGCGTAAAGTAACACGAACGACAAGCTTAGCAGGTGTCCGATTCACCGGCTGGCCTACTGTATGTGTGCAGGCGTGCGCGCGCGCGATGATGCAGGTGAGATCATTCCACTATCTACATCTTTGCGAGTGTATCGTGCGTTTTGCGTACACACTACACCACACCATCGCATGCTGGTGGGACCGTCCACCGTGTGCGTGCGATGTTCGGATGTTATTTTTAGCCACTGGCCTGCACGGGTTAACCCACTGTGCCTCTGGCAACCAAAGCAACCGTGCGTGCCGGCATCCACGGCCTGTTGCGTTCGCAAACACTGCACGACCACTGTCGCGCGGGACAAATTTAATAAACACGTTTTGAGTGCCGGCATCCACGGCCTGTTGCGTTCGCAAACACTGCACGACCACTGTCGCGCGGGACAAATTTAATAAACACGTTTTGCGGATCGAACTCTTTTTTTCTCTGCGCACTGGGGGGAAAAATGGCACTGGGAAAATTCACGTAACCACCACTGCGGAGGGGCAAAACTGAAGAAGAAAAACATACACACACACACCCCACTGGGGGTTTTACTTTTCATTTCACTTTCCCGAAACGGATCACTCGGATAAAGACCACCGCCGATTAGGTTTCACCGGTGTGTTCGCAGATGCGGATCGGATCGATTTTTTCCTTCGATTGCTCTCAGACGGCTACCGTTCGTCTGGTCCGCAGCCGGGCAGCCATTTGGAAAGACTCGAAACGGGTGGGGAGGGAGCGCACACGCAACCTCACATCCGATAGCCGTGGAAAATGGTGTGCGTGGAAAAACGGGCACGTTTTCGATTCCTCTTCACCTGAAGTTAGCTGAAATTTCCCTGAAACGGTCGGCGGTTCGAAAACGCGGAGACGTAAACACGTGCACGCACGGCCTGCTTCGATGGGCGCCGCGAACGAAATGATGTTGCGATAGGTTGCTCCACGTTGTAGTTGCGGTTCTAATTACCCCCAGCACCGTCCCACCCCGCTGCGCCGTTCGCGACGTCACGCGTGAGGGTGTGTTTTTCTTGCTGTGTATGCTTC
>KZ069801.1:98017-138623 GCA_002091845.1 Anopheles cracens
TTTTCGATTTGCTTTCATTTTGTCTATGAAGCGGGGTTCTATACGCATAGTAGACTAGCTGTTGGGACAAAAAATCTTACCCAGACAGTCGTTCTAATCTTTTGGAATGTGGTAGATGCCAGATGTGTTGTTTTTTTGTTCTACGAGAGCACTTCTCGAAACTGACAACGAGAACGGTGTCCACCCCTTGTCCAAGTTACAGTTATTTAAAAAAAATAATATTAGAGCTAGGAATAATTACGAAACACTAAGGATAAAGGATAAACAAAGGATAATGACAGAAGCGGGAGAGTGGGACATACGGATCGGGGATGCGTACGCAAATGATTCCAGGATTTGTAGTGTGTATTGCCATAAGGAATAAGTTGGCTCAATCTACTTGTTACACAGCGCCATAGCAGGCGGTGAAAAAGAAATACTTTACAAGCAGGCTCTGAAAAACCGAATCGCCGAATATAAAAGTAGCGCAACCAGAAGCAGATCATAACATATATTCCGAAATCCAGAGGAGAAAGGAGAGTTAAAAAATAAATAAGTATTTCTCAGAAGCATCTGAAGGTGGTGAAATTATTTCCTGAACCCGGAGTGCCAGGACACCACAAGACGAAGCCAGCCCGCAGTGTTGGAATTTAACTGTTGAAAAGAGGAGTTCAGGTGCGAGAGATCCGGGATCGAACCTTCGCTCGATCCCGCACCTGGGCTCCGCTCTTTAACATTGCTCTTATAGGCCGAGCAACAAGATACATTTATATCTAGTATTTCAATACTCTGTTATTTTTATTTGATGTTTATTTAATGCTTGTATGATCAAAACGTTTCTTGATAAAAATAGAAGATATTATTCGTGTTCTTCTAGAGTAAGTTGGACCGTTTGATCACAGCCCAAACGCCCACTGTGCGCGCGGCTTCGCCCGGCACCATCGCGCGCAATGTCGGCACAGCGGCGTATCGAACGAGCGCGCTCTTCTCGGAATCGTTACGAGCGTCGATCCTCGAGACTCCTGGCATGTGTAGCGCGTGAAAATGAAGCCTCCTTCGATTCCGCTTCACCTCACGGTGCGTATTTCCCCCCCTACGAGGGAAAACAACGTCCAGATCGGTAGGGCTTCGTTCATTATACCCTCCGTGCGGTTCATTTGCGGAAGTCTGGCTGGATGGACGGGGTGCCGACGGGCGAGCCGGAAAATCGGTCGAACGTGTCACCTGTTCCCCGTCGGTTCGACGTGCACAGATGACCGACATTACATCGCGATTCGGTTCAATTATCAGGTCCGAACCACCTGCGGCGGAAGACGGTGCCCGAACGACACGCACCGTGCGGAAAAGGATTGGATGGTGCATTGCCCTGCCCGATGTAGGTCACATTACATTTAATTGAGAAGCTCTGCTGCCGTTCCGTGCCGTGATTGGTGGCCTGTGAAAATTCTGAGCGGTTGTAATCGAACGTGACATAATAACCGCCAACGTATCCACGGTATGGAACGCTAATCGGATAGTGGTTAAGATTTTGGCCCGTGGCCGAAGGCATGTTGTTGCCGTTGGCAGGAACGTCACGGTACCATAGGTGGCATCGTTAATTGGATTGCGAGTCGCTGCCGGGGCCTAATGTGTCACTATTTCGCGCTGTTTAAAATGTGTCCTTCCCCCTCCTAATGCACCAACGTGTGCATTTTGCAGCATTCCTCTACCAATTTGATGAGATTAAAAGTAAATCGAAATGAAAACTATACTGCTCGAGGGACGGGAAGTACACACGAGACCACATTTTACGCTGATTAGAAAAAGTAAAGCTGGCGCTCAGTGCCATGATCGCGTGATAAAGGTGGTTTGGAATGAGTGATCATCCATCAATGGAGGAGCTGCTCGGCATGAAATAGGTTTTAATCGCAACTGAACCGCAGCCGTGTCCGACACGTTACGGGATTGTTGTTGCTTGGAGTATCGCGAGTTAGTATCGCTTTCCGAATGCATTGCGAATCGTTATTGATACTTACGGTCAAATTGATCGACTACTCCTAACGAGCAAATGGAGGTGCCAATTGATACCCAGAACGCTATGTTTCTCGTTCGGTGACCGATTGAGTTGAAATTTTAATTTTTAAAATTTTAATGACCGATGTATCTAACCGTTTTTGAGTTATCAAAACTTAAAGTTTCAAAAGTGTCACAACTGATTTGTGCGTTAGTGATAAGATATAAATGGACATCGTCATAAAACCTTGATGTATTTTGTTAGCTCAGACAACTTCCGTAACCCCTGTTGGAACCATTCCATGGAACCATGGAGATATTTACTTTGATAATAAGAAAACAACCCAAATCGTACAGCAACATTGCGTGAATCTGTCTGCTGGATGAATCCGTCTTCAACAAGTACCCACACCTTAGCTCTTATTTTATCATCTGTAAAGATAGTTTTTGATTTTTATTATATTCATTTTCATACTCTCATAACACCCTGTAGCTACTACTTTGTTATGTTAGCAACATCGGAAGTTGTTGATGTAGTCTACCCTAGTAGACTAGCAGTAGTCTAGTATTCAGTATATGACCCCTTTCAGTCGGGATAAAAGTATACGTTCCGTGAAACCTGCAGCCAACCTCGAATTTATTGGGTGTAATCGATCTTGATTTCAAATATCGTCAAATCAACGGCAATCGCAACGACTTTAGGATTGAATCGGGGCGTTCAAGTCTTACTCAGGTGCGATTTATTTTGATTCGATTGTTTAGCACATCGAACCTGAGAGGCTACCTCTCTCCCTTTAGCGTGTACTTCCCGCTCGGCACCCGTATGTGATATTCGTCTCTACTGGTGTACCGTTTCGTTTGTGGCCACAGTGTTCGTCGAGTCTTCCGATGGCGTTTCCCAGAACGCGTCATCCTTGTGTAGTTCATGTTCTTCCAACTGACGAACTGAGGGTGACTTGAGTATCAATCCTGCAAGCAAAGAACAGATGAGCCAGTTTAGACGATCGATGCATTGCTAGTGCAAATTAACACGCTCTAGGTGCGATAAGTGCGGTGCAAGGGTGAACACAGAGACTAACTGAAACTTAGTTTTTGCGTAACCACCTTTTCAAAGCGCGTCTAAACACAACGTTCGCTTTGAGTGTCATGAATGGATTGGGCTCGGTGAAGTTTTGTGATAGCTTGGAAGAGTCGCCGCTTGGTTGGCGCAGCCACCAGAGCGCATCGTCGCACTGTTCCGCCGGTATCAGAAGACCACCGAACGTGTTCATTCTAATGATAGCTCCTATCGTGAGGCGGATTTCATTCGTAGAAGTTTGAATCTTAGCGTCTTGAAGGCGTTTCGATGCAAGCGATGTACTCACCAGTTAGCAAACCTCCAACGATTGCAATCAACATGGTCAAACTGATCGCCATCAGCTGGAAGGCAGCCTGTTTTGCTCCGGTTCGTCCATATCCCTGTTCCGAGTGGGAGAGAAGACATCAGAAACAAGTTAGGTGATGCTGAGGGATTTGAAATCGTTCATCCAGCTCACCCCGATCACGTATTCCATGTGTTCACCCATTTCGGACGCGTGGCTGGTAGCGTTGATGTTCTGCATGGCGGGGAAAATTGTGGCCAGCGAGTTGCCGTAGGTTTCGTGGCTTGCGAACGAGGCGTAGATAGCGGAAAAGATGGCCGACAGTACCGCGGGCATTCCGTGCAGGTTGTGCACACCGCACGTATCCGCAATACGAAGATTCGACAGTATGGCGGGCTGTATGGGTGACAAATAAGAATAGGTTTTTAGGGTAGTAACACAAAAACTTGCGGTTAAAATGGTTCACTTGTTAGAATAACGTGAATTGTCATAACAAACAAACATGCAAAAATAGAAACAAGCAGCCCAGTTAATGGGATTACCGCGGCCACCTGCTTATAGTTGACCGAATCGATATTGGATCGCTAAATGGCGCACTCAGGACGAATCTACTTATCACACGGGTGCTAACGAGAACCAGAAACATTCGGTCTGGTGCATGCTATTTGATTAAACAGTTGCTAACAGTGAGCTTTGGAGGGTTTCGGTGTTTTGTTAGCAGCAATTAACAGGTAGTATCAAGAGCAAAAGCTGCATTGCTACCATGGCAACGAAATGGGTGGGAGACGAAACAAACTTTGTTTTTGTTGCATTCCTACACAATTTGAGATACAGGATCGTTACGTAGATAGCGCGCAGAACAAACATCACATGAGATCGTGTAAGATAGCTAAGCGAAGAAGAAAAAAACACATTCCCACTCACCGTAAGATACCGATATCCGAGCACGGAAATAACCCCCGCGATAACACCCACAATCAACGCACCGAATGGATGGATCAGTAGGTTACAGATCGATCCCACCGCAACTCCACCAGCTAGCGTTGAGTTCTGCACATGCACCATATCCAGCTTGTGTTCGTGCGAAACCAACGCCGACAGCACGAACGTGGTGACGGTAGCACCGGCCAGCGACAGGTACGTGTTGATGATCGCGCGCTCCTGATCAGCTCCATCCACCAGCGCCGAGTTAAAGCTGGGCCAGAAGATCCACAGGAAGATCGTTCCGATCATGGCACTGATGTCCGAGTTGTAGGACGATCCCTCGAGCGGTCCCGCTTTCGCCTGCTCCTTCTTGGGGCGCAGCATGAAGCTGACAGCCAGCCCGAAGTAGGCACCGAAGGCGTGCACCGTAATCGAGCCACCCACATCGGCCGCCTTCACCAGCTCCACCTGCAGGTACTCGTTGCCGGCGAAGATCGCAATCTCCACGATGCCCATGATCAGCAGCTGAATCGGTGTCGTGCGGCCGAGCAGGGCGCCCATGCTGATAAGCACAGCGGCCGCCGCGATGTCCGCACCGATCAGGTTCTGCAGCGAGATCGGTATGATACCGTCCTCCATCTCGTAGCAGCCGCGCATTATGATCGCCCACTGGACGACGAGGGCCGCCACGAGCAGGTTGAGCCCGGAGGCGCTGAATCCGTACCGCTTCAGGAACGTCATCAGGAACGCGAAGCCGGCGAAGATCATCACGTGGATGTCTTGAAAATCTGAAATTCGTTCGGGCAAGCCGCACGTGACTCGACAGCACTATCCGGGATCGACACGCAGGAGGCATTCGCTTTGGGGTGAATATCTTACGTGGGTACTTGCGAAGATTGTTCGCCTCATGTTCCGGTTCGTGTGCGGCTTTGACCGTTTCATTCTTCACCGGCAGCAGCTCCTTGGCGAAGTACCGCGGGCATTCCGTGCAGGTTGTGCACACCGCACGTATCCGCAATACGAAGATTCGACAGTATGGCGGGCTGTATGAGTGTCAAATCAGAATAGGGTTTTAGGGTAATGGTTCACTTGTTAGAATAACGTGAATTTTCATAACAAACAAACATGCAAAAATAGAAACAAGCAGCCCAGTTAATGGGATTACCGCGGCCACCTGCTTATAGTTGACCGAAGACGATCGATGCATTGCTAGTGCAAATTAACACGCTCTAGGTGCGATAAGTGCGGTGCAAGGGTGAACACAGAGACTAACAGAAACTTAGTTTTTGCGTAACCACCTTTTCAAAGCGCGTCTAAACACAACGTTCGCTTTGAGCGTCATGAATGGATTAGGCACGGTGAAGTTTTGTGATAGCTTGGAAGAGTCGCCGCTTGGTTGGCGCAGCCACCAGAGCGCATCGTCGCACTGTTCCGCCGGTATCAGAAGACCACCGAACGTGTTCATTCTAATGATAGCTCCTATCGTGAGGCGGATTTCATTCGTAGAAGTTGGAAACTTACGATGTATCTAACCGTTTTTGAGTTATCAAAACTTAAAGTTTCAAAATTATCACAACTGATATGTCCGTTAGTGATGAGATATTAATGGACATCGTCATAAAACCTTGATGTCTTTTGTTAGTTCAGACAACTTCCGTAACCCCTGTTGGAACCATTCCATGGAACCATGGAGATATTTACTTTGATAATAAGAAAACAACCCAAATCGTACAGCAACATTGCGTGAATCTGTCTGCTGGATGCATCCGTCTTCAACAAGTACCCATACCTTAACTCTTATTTTATCATCTGATAAGATAGTTTTTGATTTTTATTATATTCTTTTTCATACTCTCATAACACCCTGTAGCTACTACTTTGTTATATTAGCAACATCGGAAGTTGTTGATGTAGTCTACCCTAGTAGACTAGCAGTAGTCTAGTATTCAGTATATGACCCCTTTCAATCGGGATAAAAGTATACGTTCCGCGAAACCTGCAGCTAACCTCGAATTTATTGGGTGTAATCGATCTTGATTTCAAATTTCGCCAAATCAACGGCAATCGCAACGACTTTAGGATTGAATCGGGGCGTTCAAGTCTTACTCAGGTGCGATTTATTTTGATTCGATTTGCGAAGATTGTTCGCCTCATGTTCCGGTTCGTGTGCGGCTTTGACCGTTTCATTCTTCACCGGCAGCAGCTCCTTGGCGTAGTCGGTGCAGAAACCGAACACGATAATGAACACCACCTGCACGATCAGGAGCAGCGTGTAGCCGGCCGTTGATGAGCCTGGTGTGTGCATAATGGATACACTTCTGTTTTATCCTAACACACACACTGTCTCCTGTTCGAGAAAAGAACAGCTTCACAAAAATACTTTGGAAAAAATGTCGAACACACACACACACAAGAAAAAAACCCACGGAGCGCTAACCGTGGTACATTTTTATCCGCGGACAGTCCAAATGGAACTGATTTCGGGTGGACGATGTTGTACGGTGGCTGGGACTTCGGGTCGGGTTTGAGTCGATGGATGCTTTGGATAAACCGTCCACCGCGGGGATAGGGTTGTTTAGTGGAGGAGGATGATAATGACGCTCTGCATAGTGAGAGTGAAGGGTTGTCAAAATTCGTCAAAATGAAACTAACTGCTATACAAAATGTTATTACAATGATAGACAATGTCCGAGTTGTAGGACGATCCCTCGAGCGGTCCCGCTTTCGCCTGCTCCTTCTTGGGGCGCAGCATGAAGCTGACAGCCAGCCCGAAGTAGGCACCGAAGGCGTGCACCGTAATCGAGCCACCCACATCGGCCGCCTTCACCAGCTCCACCTGCAGGTACTCGTTGCCGGCGAAGATCGCAATCTCCACGATGCCCATGATCAGCAGCTGAATCGGTGTCGTGCGGCCGAGCAGGGCGCCCATGCTGATAAGCACAGCGGCCGCCGCGATGTCCGCACCGATCAGGTTCTGCAGCGAGATCGGTATGATACCGTCCTCCATCTCGTAGCAGCCGCGCATTATGATCGCCCACTGGACGACGAGGGCCGCCACGAGCAGGTTGAGCCCGGAGGCGCTGAATCCGTACCGCTTCAGGAACGTCATCAGGAACGCGAAGCCGGCGAAGATCATCACGTGGATGTCTTGAAAATCTGAAATTCGTTCGGGCAAGCCGCACGTGACTCGACAGCACTATCCGGGATCGACACGCAGGACTGCATAGTGAGAGTGAAGGGTTGTCAAAATTCGTCAAAATGAAACTAACTGCTATACAAAATGTTATTACAATGATAGACGAATTAGTGAACTTACTATTGGGTACACAATTCTGTGGCTTTTACTACAATTCTAGAAGATGTAAAAACAATACAAATGACATGTTTATTTTGCTTATTCCTACATAAACTTAAAACATATCATGCTGAGATGTATTTGTATGTATGATACTGTATTATCTCCTGAGCAATCCTTAACAGCATAGTCAGTATATCAGTGAGACAGTGAAGGCTACTCATTCCATCTCACTGTGCGTGTCAATCAAACGACTCCATGTCACAACAGCCACAAGTAGGTAGCATCACCGCTGGAAAAATATCTCAAGTGGGGTTCAACATCAACTGCAACGTTACCATTTCGCACATCAAATCCACGACCCCACGAAACGGAGAGCACCGGGCGAGGGCGAGAATCCCGGTGATCAACGCCGGTGATTGAAAGTGAACATTTAAATTAGGAAAGGGGGGTAAATGAATTATGTAAATTTATACAAATCGTTACCCACCGCCCTGTGCTGCATGGACTTTCGGCCATGACCATGGGCGATTAGCATGGCTGGTCGGGGTCGGGGCGGGACGACGGTTGCTCTTGAACATTTTATGAACCACCGTGTGACCTCCGAACGGCAAATCTTCCCGGTCGCAAATGCGGCCACGCTTGAAAAGCGATTCTGTCCAGTGGCTCGGGCTCGGCTCGTACGCAGGCACGGTTTAAAGATGAACGAGGGTTGGATTGATGGCACAGTTGAAGTGGTTTTTGCTACCCGCCAATCAAATATGGACGACGACGGATCTGCTTTCGATTTCCAATCAATCGAAACGTTCTGGAACGATGTTTTCGTAGAGTGAAAGCGATTTTCCCAACCCCGAAAAACAAACCGCGATGTTGCCCGTCACGCAATCTCGAGTGTGTCTTCGCGGCCAGGGGAGACTTTCCATTATTGATGCGCCGTTTGGACCCGTTGAAATGCAGCGGCAAACGGTTTGCGTTGCAAAGCAAACGACATTAGGCGTACAAGACACGGTGTGTTTGCTTTGTGTCCAACACAGGCAACACAGGCGGAGCGACACAATCATTAGTAAAACTGGCGGGATGTTTATTGATTTGTGATTGACCTGTACAGGCGCTTACATTCTACCGGAAGGATTCATTTTCTTCTGTCGGAAACAAGTGGGCTCTCTTGGGCGGTTAGTGAGACGAGTGAAAAGGGGGGCTAAGGTTGCTTTGCGTAACGTTAAAGTAGATGTGCCGGCCGGTGCCGCCCTATGAACTGTACTCGTCCTGCATGGCCGGCGTGTACGAGGTGACGTTCTCGATCGGTGCATTGAGCACGACCTTTCGGAATATTAGATAAGCGATGCCACCGATGAGCAGGTTCACAATTGCCACTATCGTAATGATGGCCCAAGCCGGAATCATTGGTCCACCTGCAAGCAGAGAGAGAGAGAGAAATAGAGAGCGTTCATCGGAGTTAGCCATGAATCGGTCGGTAGCTGGTGGGATGCGTTTATGACTCACGTTTGAACGTTCGGTTTATGGTACGGCGTCCGCGAAGAATTTTACGGCGTGCCTCCGTCTCGTCCAGACACATGCTCAGCACAACTGTGAATAGTTGAAGAAACGAAACGTTTGTCAATAAACTTTACTTAATATGGCATCTTTATCTGGCTTTAGTTTGACCTCCAAACAGTGCATTAGCAATCGTCAAGTGATGAGAAAGCAAACAAATCATATTCCATCCGCTGGAGGCAACGTAATCGCTTTGCATTTTAAGTGCGTGGTGTGTTCTCTCGTTTGTAGCGATTAATATCAAGAGAAAAGATGCCGCACTGTCGATAAGTTTTACACAGAAACAACACGGCGTGCGTGTCAAGATAGATCGAGGTTGACCTACTCTTGTTGAGCATGTGGTTGTTTGCGTTTTTTTCTCAGGTGATCATTATATTATACATAAAAACGCGTTGTAAACATTTCATCATTATCGCTTGCTTCGAACGTTCATACTCTAAAAGAACAACACTTCCAATTGTAGTGTTCCACTTTCTCAACACCATGAGCTAATGCCCTGTTCCTGGAAATATTCTTGCGATGAATCACACGAAGTTGCGCCTCAGGGCGTGATTGCGCCACCTTGTTTTACACGCGCAGCTAAGCAAACCACATAATTACCGAGCAGGAGGGTGAAGTACACGGCTTTGTTCTTTATGAGATGCATATTTGTAACTTTATGTATGGCTTTCACTTGCACTTTCACGACAAACCGGTGTATTATGGAATGTTTTTTTTCGCAATAAAACTTGTTGCCTGCAGCGCCAGTTCAATCGTTTCCCTCTAGTTTGAAGCGTTGGAGCACAATAAGACCTGTCCCATTGGAACGGTTACACCCTTAACGATGGCTTATCAGTGAACGATTGGCAAACGCTAGGGGAGTAGATAAGATACGGAACTTACGTTGCGTGTATTCAGCATACCCCCACGTTATTTGGGACCTGTTACGCCGTTTAACGGTCGCTTACCTTCTAGCTAACGGCCGCTGCGATAAGATAACACGCTACAGTACGGATCGGTACAGGTGACGACTAGGAAGTTATGAACTCAAGCAAAAAACGAAGACCACGAATTTATTTTAGTTTGATAAAAAAGTGCCACACACACACACATACAGAGTAAAGCCGATGTGAGAAAAATCGATTGCAAAAAATATTCCAAGAGGCAGTGTTTGCGTTAAGATATCAGTCATCAAGCTGGCAGAGACAAGCCGTTCCTCTGAGTACCCAGTGCTCTTGGGGCTTGTCGGTTTCCAGCTCTAGGAACATGACGAAGTTTGTCGAGTGACCCGTGGTGGACAGCACTCCACGCCTTTCGCTCGTCTTGTAGATGGGGCAGTCGTAGCGGGTGCGTTGTTGGACGGCTTTATCCGTCTTCAGCGTGGGGGTCATCGAGATGATGGGCAGTGTGTCGTACAGAATGCGAGACAGTGGCTCATCCAGCCGCACAGTTTCGCGATTCCAGCGGGCACCTTCTAAGTAGAGACCCTGTTTGGAGAGAAGAACGCACGATTAGTGATATATAGGTTTTGAGAACAATCGAAATTAAAGTTTCGTTAAAATCTGGTAGTTTGGTCCATCCTGGGAGGTGTACTTACGTCGAACAATACGTAGTCAACGTGGATGCGTAAAGTTTCGTTAAAATCTGGTAGTTTGGTCCATCCTGGGAGGTGTACTTACGTCGAACAATACGTAGTCAACGTGGATGCGTCGTTTGTCCTTGTATAGTGCAGCAGTAAAATTTAGTTTTAAAGTTGTTAAATAATATTCATAAGCCACACAATTATTGCAATTATTATTCGCACATAATTATTGTATTACGAATAACCAGTGTTTTTTTTAGTTTTTGTACACCACTATTTGCAAATGTACCACCAGCACTTACCTTCACGAAAGTGTCCACTTCGGATGAATCTTTAACCGCTTCGTCTGACTCAAAGCCCGTTACCTCGAAGTCCATAACCAAGTCGTCGATACGCAGTTTAAACTTGCGCGAATGGTTCTGCATGATGCCGGTCAGGAAGGACTGCGTGAAGTAGAACCCACTCATCCAGTACACGTTCGGTTCCCCTTCGTCGATCCAGCGCTGGAAAAATGCCAACCGCTGCACGAAATCGTTCACGTAGCTGCCGAGAGGTTTCAGCGATGGGTAGCTCTTGGAAAGCCACGCCTTGGGTACGCGAGAAATTTTCATCGCTCGGTAG
Source organism: Anopheles cracens (assembly GCA_002091845.1). Taxonomy (NCBI): domain Eukaryota; kingdom Metazoa; phylum Arthropoda; class Insecta; order Diptera; family Culicidae; genus Anopheles; species Anopheles cracens. The sequence continues at coordinate 109,305 of KZ069801.1, forward strand.
ATGTTCTCCAGCTCCGGTATCATACTGATCTGGCCCTTGATGGCTCGCTGTACGTCGATCAGACTGTGGCGGATGTAGTCGAGCAGCCGGTTGAACCGGGTTAGCTCTTGGCGCAAGACCGTATTCATCGAGTTTTCATACTCGATCGGGAAGAGCTCTGCAACGGCATTGACATCGTAGAGGCAGGGCAGTTTTCTAGCGATCTCTGCACACAACAGCAGCACTGGGTCTTCCTTCTGTCCCGTGTCAGATGTGGCTGTTCCGGCGAACAGGTGCGTTTGGGTGTGGAGCACACGATCTAAAAGCTGGAATGATTGCATAGTTAGCACTTAATGAAGCGCACGATTTGGTAGCTGCTCGTACTAACCGAAGATGTCTCATCGATGTTTCGCGTGATGTCTGCATTTTCGTGTAATCCAAACACCTCCGGATGAGCGATCATCGGCATGGTGGAGATGTATGCCAGTGCTGCACTCTTTGTCGGCAACTGCGGAACTTTGTAGCATCCAGATTCCGTCAGCGGGAAGTTATCGTCATCAACCGTTTGCTGATTGTAGATACGATTCAGCAGGGCCATCAACAAACGCCGATCTTTATCGTCTGTCACGCGCCCTCCGTAGTTGCATTCGCCTGTGAGGTAAGTGTGTCCCTCGAAGGGTATCTTGTGGTACTGATTGAGGAACATCTTGAGTTGCATCAGGGAAATTCTTGGGAAAGAAAACACAGTATGAGAAAAAAAAACGATTACATTAAAGGCACTACAAGTAGCCACTTACTTGAGGTCCGACTCGTTGAACTCGTAGGGTATGTTCCACCCGAGTGGACCAAACTTGCAGCGTTCCTGTACGACCGCATGGAAAAACACCAAAGAGAAGACCCCGCGCAGCCACACTTTGCCGAGGTCGCCATCGAACGCTTCCGAATAGAACGCATTGTTCGACAGTGGTTCCGTGGTGAAAATTCGCGTCATATTGTTTTTCACACCCTTCGGTGCTTCGTTCGTCATTTTTACGCTGTTCTGCAGAATGGACACCGGGAAACGTTTGCTCGGGTACGACGTACACCACAACCGATACTTCGGATGTACCGACTCGTACAACGTCGCATCCATGCAAATCTTTTCCAACTCGTCCATGTACGACTCCGCTACGTGGCAGTTCTGCAACACGACCCAATAGCCCATCTTGATCGCGTCCAGGATCGTTCTCGTTGCCTTCGGGCCTTGGCCCTGACCGAGTGAGATCACCCGGCAGTCGTCGCTCATGTAGTGTGCGTTTGCGAACGTAAAGATGTTGTCCATCGGATCGGAGCCGGGTGAGAGCATGAATATGAGCGGTGTTTTTGGCGAGCTGTCACGGTACGACGTTTCCAGATTGAACTGGGGCGGTTCCACGTACGGCTGCCCTATGTTCTGTACGATGAACCGCTGCAACCCCGGCACTACCTTATCGGGTCGCAGACATTTCAGCACGATCAGTTTGATGATGCTGTCCTGTTGGTCGTACGGTTCGGGCAGTGGATGTGCATCGGGATCATTTAGTTCGTTGTAAGCCTTCCACTGGTCGATGTTTTGCATCACCGATTGAGGAAGTGCTTTCAGAGAGGGCAGACACCCTGCACGTACTATTTCCGTCCAGCACTTGTCCGTGAGCCAAGCGGGAGCCGGGTTGGGGTAAGGATTGTCCAGTGCCAGTCCACCGGTCAGTAGGAAGGAAAGTTCCGGATCTTCAATGTCTCCCCGGCCGCGCATTATCCCCAGGCAGAGCACGAAGGAGAACATAAGCTTGTCCCTCTCGAATAACGACCGGCAAACGTTGTTGTAGATGGCCATAGTGAAGTAATCGGTCAGGTGCTTCAAACGTTGCTCCAGATCGTCCGATTTCGGTGAGTTCTTGATCGCCTGCACGAAGATGTGCAGGAACCAGACAAGATTGAACTGATACATCGGATCGATGTTGGCCAGCTCGGCCGTGCAGAAGAAGATCACGGCCGAATGGCGTGCGACAGGGATGTACTGCTGCCGGGCGGCATCGATTTCCGCCTCCGTTGCTATGGCAACGATCTGTTTCGCCTGTATCTCCTCCGACAGCTGTTTGCTGGAGGTTAGTATGTCGATTGCGTTCTCGTCGTCCAGAATGTTGCCTTCGGCCGTCGAAAGCACCTGCAGGATCTTGGCTTCGGCGTTGTACAGTGCTTCCTGATTTTGGGCTGACTCGATAATGAGGGATTCCTTTTTCTCCTGCAAATCTGGTCGCTCCTGTACGATGACCGTACCGAGCAGCTGCGAGCGTAAGCCTTGCTCCGTGATCATAAAGTTCATCAGCGTGACCATGACGGCCGTTTCGGGTAGGTAATGAGGATTTCGCAGATTGGTCGTGATGTAGAAGCGGAAGTTGTCATTGTACTCGATCATACCGTCGCCGAACTTGATATTGTACGATCCCCTCTGGTAGATAATGTTCTTCTCGAGGATCGAGTTGAAACCGGAATCGATATTTTCCCCAACGTTCTCCAACAGCACTGGATACCCGTTGATGATTGCGTTCTCCACAACGCGCATATAGTTCGCCTCCATCTGCTGGATGATACGCAAATTGTTTGCTTTTTCCATATTTTTAACCCACTTGTTCGCCTGTCCCTCCGGGTCGATCATGAGTGGCCAGCGGCGGGCGTGCTTCACGATGATACCATTTTCGACGGAAAAGTTGTCCGTCGGGAGGCCCCAGTTGGTCCAGCTGCGTATTTATGATCAACGAGAAGTTCTCCGTGCACGGTATGCGTCTCGTCAGTGCATCCGTGTTCCATTCCTGCACGATCGTCGTACGGAACTCGGTCGAAAAGCAACCAAGGTATGCGACGCAACCAGCTGCCAGCAGGACGTCACCCACCACGTTACTGAGCGATCGGTGCAGATTTGTGGCGCACTCAGACCAACGACGCTTTTCACCTCCTAGCCCACCGATCAGCTGCTCCGCTCGGATCAATTTCTTCTCGCAACTATCGATCTCGTCTTCGAGCCGTTTCTTTTCGCGCGACTTTTCGGCGAAGAAATCGTTTAGCTTCTGCAGTTTGTCCAGAATTTCCTGCAGCTCCGCGCGCTTCGAGTTGAGCTTTTCCATTTGCATTGCCAGCTCGGCTTCGGCTTCGGCGAGGGCGATCTTTTTCGGTGCGACGATCTTCGCCACGCGGTCGTATATTTCCATTGCGCGCACCCATCGGCAGAGACCCTCGCAGGCCATGGAAATGTTTTTGATTTTCTCCGGCACGAACTCACGATCGGCAATGTATCTGAGAGGAAAGGAAAGAAAAGGTTTAATGATGCTTAAAAAGAACGTTTCATCCTGCGTACACTTCTCTAATTTTCTTCATAACGGGTATGGGAATGTTATCCTTGTCAAAGGTCTTCAAGCTGTCAAGGAATTTGAGATCTCCCAACATCTTCTGCGATGGTCCCCAGTAATCCTCCACCAGATGACCGTCTGGAATGGAAGAAATGGAGAAACTAGAGTACCATTTCACTCTGTAGTAATTCCTCAACTGTGACACTCACTTGGATCCGGTTTCCTATCGGGTTTAATGCCTCGTATAACGCAAACTGCTTCCAGCACAAGCTTCACACCGGAAGGAGGGTTTTTCATCGATTTCACCACCGTAATGTCGGCCGGTTTGAGCGTGTCCAGCGCAGCAAGGGCAGCTTCCAGTGCCGGAACTGCTTCCTGCAGATCACTCTCACAGTCGTCCTTGATGGCTTGAGCCGACGCGGCAGCCTCGTTGGCGGCCGTTTCATCAGCGCCGACGATTTCTTTCTTCTTTTCCGCTTCCGCCGTTTCACGTTCAATGTTTACCATTATCTTTTCCGTCTCGTCCGAAGTCTGCTTCAACATGGGCTGTAAGTTTTTCAGCTGGTCCTGCATCACCGACACCTGCCCGGCCGCGAAGTCCAGCTTCTCCAGACCGGTGGTGTACCGGTCACGCTGGGTGATCGTTTCCGAGTACTTTTTGTGGTACAGATCCTTAAACGATCGCAACATCTCAAGGTAGGATGTGGGCGTGACGTAGTTCCGTCGACCCTGCTCCAGGAAGAATCGGTTGGAGTTTTCCACAACACTCTCATTGAACACCAGCACACAGTCGATGAGTTTTCGCTCTAGCTCCGACAGTTTGCGCGTTTTGGCGTCCTTTTCGTCGAACGACTCAAGCACCTCGACGCTGGACGAGTCACGTGACATCGACAGTCTTTCCTGGCTGGCGACCAGATCCATCGAGCGAATGAAAAACTCCGCCACTTTCTGTAGCGCATCATCGGGCCAAGCCGTAAACCAATCGATGGTGCAGCAGTTGATGAGGGACGGATAGATACGCAGCCGCTTCTTGAACGAGTCGCCGATCGGAGAGAAGGCGAGCGCAATGTGCAGGTTCTCGCGGACGCGCTCGACGAAAAAGTTGTAGAGCGACAGTGCTGTCAGATCGATTGGTTTGTTCGTGGCCTGGACGATGTTTTGCATCTGTTCGAGGATCACCGTCTTTTCCTCGGTCTGGAAAAGGTTGGGCAGGTCGGCTGTATTAAGCAGCGAGTTGATGTCCTCCACGAACGCTTCCTCCTTCGCCTGGGAGTCATTGAACAGGAACACTGTACGCTTGCCCTCGCAGCCTGCGTTCAGCAGCAGCTTTTTCATGTCCTCTCGCCACTCGTTTATCGTGTAGCTGCGCGTAACCTCCACCTGGAACACGTGCGAATCACTCATGCTGGACGCCAGCTTTACGGCACTACGCCGTCCAGAACCGCCCAGTCCAACCATAAGAAGATGTCCACGGGGCATTTGAAGGACGCGGGAGACTCGCGAGATATGCTCGATCGCGAATCGGAACAGTACCAGATTCATGGGCGATTTGGATCGTTCGTTGTACTCGGACAGGTAGAAGTTGATGTTTTTCTCCAGCTGTTCCCAGTTGTCAACCTCGTCATAGATGCGTGTCACAGCTGCCGGTTCCATGTAGTTACCGAAAAGTAGATCGCGAATGTGCTTATCCGACACCTTCTGGCCCGGTTCGAGACGATCGCCGAAGGCTTGTTCGAGCTTCAGGCGAAGATGGGTAACACAGGCCTCATCGACTAGACCCAGCAGTTTCTGCTTATCGTCATCGTCAACCAATCGATCGTAGAACACGCGGTACGTTTCATGCACCCAAAGTCGCACAAGCTTCTCAGCATCCGGCAGTTTCTTCGAGGGCAGAAGAACGATTCCCTGGTAGACACGTGAAACATCTCGCAGTGAGAACAGATAGTGTGATTTCGCTGGTGTGGGCAGAAAGTTTGCAATCGCTCCTCGATAGACGGCAATTGATGCTTGACTGAGCAGCTTGCTGAGACGTGCCACCGGCTCTGGGAAACCCTTCGCAAAGTGCCAATCGCCGATGGCGGAGAAGATGCGCATCAGCGTCGTATCTTCGAAGGAATCGACGGACATAACGAACATGTGTCGATAGAGCCGCTGTGGGATGTAGTTGCTGCCTCCGATCGGTCCCATCGCCGCGATGAGCAGCAGATCGATCAGCTCTATCTTCGATGTATCCCGCAGATCGGACCATATGCGATGATCGAGCCAGGTGCGCACGAGCTCTAGCGGTGGCTGCGAACCGTAATCATCCCGAGCTGGCATTGCTAGATCGTCGATGAAGTTCACACACTCCTTCCCGACAGGTGGCCCGTACACGCCTTTACGCCGTCGATCCAGCTTGCCCATAATCGTGTCCTGCACCTGGGCAGCGGTACTGCGAGCCGAGCAGTTGATAATGTTCGATATAAACTTCGTCTTCGGTAGCTCGCGAATGTAGTTCGAGATTGTGGCACTTTTCCCCGTACCTGTTGGCCCGGCAAGCAGTATTGGAATGCCGTTACGTGCGCACAAGTTCGTCCAGTATAGAATGTAGCCCGTTTCTTTGGTGGGTATCATGAGCTCGGAAACAATGCACGATTCAGGCAGAGCTAGCTCTTCGGTCGTCTGCCAGGGCCACCAAGTTTCGTGCTCATCGTAGCGATAGTCCATGAAGTTCATCTTTTCCGGATACATCTGACCACGGTTGAGTGAAAAGTATTTCGGCTTTGGGTGGTCTTCGTTGCCACCGTAGAGTATTTTGCGCAGTAACGGATCGATAATTTTGCGTCCCTCGTTGGTGACGGACGAGAAGTATCCCCAGGCGTAGGAGAACAGGAACGTCTGCTGGAACTGGACTTGCGTGTAGTTTTGCATGCGGGAGCAGAATATGGAGAAGAATTTCGAGAACATCTACAAGCAGAAGGGCACAGGTTAAGATGCGTGGAGTTATCCCAAAAGGGTATCATATTACCGAATAGCAGTGCATTTCGGACACGGGCAGTACAGTTTTGACCATCTTAAGCAACTTCAACGATGGCGGAATCAACCATTCCACAAGCTGCTCGATCTGCTTATCGTCATCGTCAACCAATCGATCGTAGAACACGCGGTACGTTTCATGCACCCAAAGTCGCACAAGTTTCTCAGCATCCGGCAGTTTCTTCGAGGGCAGAAGAACGATTCCCTGGTAGACACGTGAAACATCTCGCAGTGAGAACAGATAGTGTGATTTCGCTGGTGTGGGCAGAAAGTTCGCAATCGCTCCTCGATAGACGGCAATTGATGCTTGACTGAGCAGCTTGCTGAGACGTGCCACCGGCTCTGGGAAACCCTTCGCAAAGTGCCAATCGCCGATGGCGGAGAAGATGCGCATCAGCGTCGTATCTTCGAAGGAATCGACGGACATAACGAACATGTGTCGATAGAGCCGCTGTGGGATGTAGTTGCTGCCTCCGATCGGTCCCATCGCCGCGATGAGCAGCAGATCGATCAGCTCTATCTTCGATGTATCCCGCAGATCGGACCATATGCGATGATCGAGCCAGGTGCGCACGAGCTCTAGCGGTGGCTGCGAACCGTAATCATCCCGAGCTGGCATTGCTAGATCGTCGATGAAGTTCACACACTCCTTCCCGACAGGTGGCCCGTACACGCCTTTACGCCGTCGATCCAGCTTGCCCATAATCGTTTCCTGCACCTGGGCAGCGGTACTGCGAGCCGAGCAGTTGATAATGTTCGATATAAACTTCGTCTTCGGTAGCTCGCGAATGTAGTTCGAGATTGTGGCACTTTTCCCCGTACCTGTTGGCCCGGCAAGCAGTATTGGAATGCCGTTACGTGCGCACAAGTTCGTCCAGTATAGAATGTAGCCCGTTTCTTTGGTGGGTATCATAAGCTCGGAAACAATGCACGATTCAGGCAGAGCTAGCTCTTCGGTCGTCTGCCAGGGCCACCAAGTTTCGTGCTCATCGTAGCGATAGTCCATGAAGTTCATCTTTTCCGGATACATCTGACCACGGTTGAGTGAAAAGTATTTCGGCTTTGGGTGGTCTTCGTTGCCACCGTAGAGTATTTTGCGCAGTAACGGATCGATAATTTTGCGTCCCTCGTTGGTGACGGACGAGAAGTATCCCCAGGCGTAGGAGAACAGGAACGTCTGCTGGAACTGGACTTGCGTGTAGTTTTGCATGCGGGAGCAGAATATGGAGAAGAATTTCGAGAACATCTACAAGCAGAAGGGCACAGGTTAAGATGCGTGGAGTTATCCCAAAAGGGTATCATATTACCGAATAGCAGTGCATTTCGGACACGGGCAGTACAGTTTTGACCATCTTAAGCAACTTCAACGATGGCGGAATCAACCATTCCACAAGCTGCTCGAAGACACCAATATTAATTTCTGTCACTCCCTTCTCTTCCAGCACCAGCAGGAAAGATTTGTGCAGTACTATCCAACCGAGCTGATGTGGTTCCATGTAGATCATGCCGCATCTGTAAAGGGTAAAACTGTAGAGTGCCAGTATCGGCCCCAAAATCCTCTTCCTAATCTTACCTGGATACGGTGGCCGGTGAAGCTTGCTCCAGATCGACGGGCTCAAACACTAGATTCATGAGTTTGGTCATCTGAATAATTTCACCGGACATTAGGCACAGCTTTCGATTATCATCCAGTACCGTGTTAAGATTCTCAATCCACACCGCATCCACTGGACCATCAAATATAATCCACTGGCGCTCGAGACTGGAGGTGTTGACCATCTCCCGGAAGGTGTTTGCCAGCACACCGTCGGACCACTCGTGCGAAGCGGGATCGAAACTTCCATACAGTTGGCCCATCGAGATCGACTTTGGATTGATGATGCGATACTGCACACCTTGTTCTTCACATTTGGGACCCTTTTCGAGACGCAGCTCACGCAATGTCTCGACCAGCACTTGGTATGCCGTCGTCTTACCTCCCATCGAGTCGCCAACTATCATAAGACCGTGGCGGACGAGCATCATCTCGTAGATCTGCATGATCTTGTCGATGTACCAGGCAGTTGGTTGAAGCTTCCGCTTTACCAGCTTGACGAGCAATATACGAACGATATCGTCCCGAGCCGGCTATATGGTGGATCAGGAAGCAATTAGTGGACGATCATTTTCGGCTGAACAAGGCAAACAACTTACCGGAGGGAGATTAACGCCAGGGAACAGATCCTTGTAGATACCTTCGAATAGAGGAATATCTTGCTGAAGAAACTTAGGCAGGTTAACGTCGATGATAGCTCGTAGTACTATTTGATCCTCGGGCAGGTGCGGTTGAGAGCGACGAAGAGAGCCGGCCGCCATCAGCACTGACTTGACCGCTCGCATACCGTAGTCGTAGTGAAACTGCGATGACAACTGCTCCGAGCAGAGTTTGTACGTGTGAACGATTTTCTGTGCCAGAACGCGAGCGTTATCGAACCCGTTCGAGTAGAGCGTGATCTCACCGATCATGGCATAGTCCGGCACCATCATGGCGACAGTGCGGAATAACACCTTCAGGTTGTCTGGGAGCTCCGTTCGTCCAGCGTAACCAGGGTTCATAGTGATGAAGATATTGCACGTAGGGTCGATTTTCAGGTGTGTATCTTCGAACGTGAACTTCGCCACCTTCTGGGCGATGGCGTGTTGGATGGTGAGAATCTGCTGCGCGACGACCGAGAGTACCTCCAGCTCGATACGGTTGAACTCGTCGAAACAGGCCCACGAACCGGACTGTGCGAGTCCCTTGAAGAATTTACCCAGCGCTTTGTAGTCGAGCCCATCGGAGCAATTGAAGACGACACACTTCTTTGCGACTGCTTTGGCAAGATCCTTGCAGGTTTCCGTCTTACCGGTACCGGCGGGACCTTCCGGAGCTCCGCCTAGGTTCAATTTGAACGCTCCCATCAGCGTGCGGAAACAGCGATCCGTGAGGGGGGTGGTAACGAGTCGTCCAGTATTGCCCAGATATTCCATGCCATACTTTAAGTCCGTCGTGACCATGCTTACACCGACGTAGCTCTGCTTGTCATCGTCGTCTATGCGCCAGTAGTATCGGAGCTGCGAGAACCAGTTGAAATCTCCAATGTCACTGATCTGTTTTTCAACCAGAAGATTTACGATGTCCCGCGCATGTACGTCCACCACGATCAGTGCCTCGATGGTGATCGTCGCACCTACACTAAGGTTGCCACGAACAAGATCGACTAGTTCGGCTATTTGTTTGCTGCAGGTGTTGGCAAACTGCGACAGTTGACCCTGCTGTATGGCCTCTTCAGCCTCCTCGGTCCACTTGAGACACGACACAACCTGCACGGCCTGGCCCGGCCAGTTCAGTACCCACACTTTTCGTGGATCGTTCGGATAGCGCTCGTACGACTGCCAGATCTGTTCCTTGACACTCTCCAGCATTACCGTTTCGACCTCTTTCAGCCATTTCTCGACCAAACCCTGTCAGTTACAAATCAGAGAACAAGTTAAAAGTACACAGTACAAATCGCAACCCCTCAGTCACTTACGTTAGCGAGGTTCGGATTAACCTTCCGCACACACGGTATCATCTCCTGTTCAGCCGAAGTAATAGCGACGATCTCCATCTGCGGATCAAACTGTAATGAGTGGATGCCTTCGAAGCACTTCTTCAGGTGCGGCTGCACACGCAGCGGATCTTTCGTTTCGGACAGGATCTCCAACAATTCGTCGTTCGAGAGGAAGAAGAAACGCGCGAAGAAGAGCCGCTTCTTCTCGAGGTACATGTTGAGGCCCTTTTGAATCTCCTCCAGATCGGTGTATGCCTTGCGAAGCGTGTTCAACAGCTCTGGATAATCTGTCGCCTGAATGACGTGCGCGATGAATCTCCTCCAGATCGGTGTATGCCTTGCGAAGCGTGTTCAACAGCTCTGGATAATCTGTCGCCTGAATGACGTGCGCGTCGGCCGTGGTGTGTTTCATGATCTTGCGGAATACACGATCGACGGCCTTGAAGTGACGGCCCTCGGTCGGCATCTGGCGCAGGATGTCCTCGGAGCTGAAGATGGGCTCGAGATACATCCAGGTTGCCTGCACCTGCAGCCAGGTGTCGATAATGTCCTGCATGGAGATGAGCTTATCCTCCCAGTTGTTTGCCTTCGTGCCGAGCGCAGCGATGTACGGCGAGCCTCGCATTGCCTGCGCCTTCAGAATGTGATCGTCGAGCAGGGTCTGGATCTCGTCGACGGAGGATAGGATGTACATATCGCTGTCTCGATACGGTACGCACACGAACATCACATCCGTCCACTCTTCCTGCATGCTTACGAGCTGGATGTTGAGCTCATACTCCTTGCCGGCAGCGTTCGAGATCTCCTCGAGCCGCTGTTGTATCTTAACGATATCGATCTCCACCATCTGGCTGAGCGAATTGTGCACGACGGGGTTCACTTCTTGGCCCAGTTCTTCCGAGATTTGTTTCCAATGGCGATCGCACAGTCCCTGACGACAGATGGACTCCAGAATCGGAAGGTACACCTTAAACTTTTCCACCTTCATTCGTATCTGCTCGGCGACACGCTTCGCCTGCGGGCTACCGGTGAGTTCCTTCAGCAGTATTGAGATGGCTTGATACATCTCCTCAACCGCGCTCCGTATAATGTCCGCGTCCAGATCTTTGAACGGACCAAAGTACCACACCTCATGGCAGGTATCGAACTTATATGCCGTATGCCAAAGCTTCTCAATCGGACCCATCTTTTCGATCATTTCGTTGAGCGACGGGAAGAAGGACAGCTCGATCTGGAGAAGATTCTCGTTCGTATTGATTTCCTTTGCCTCTCTGCTGCAGTCCTGTAAGAGTGCGAGAGTGCATTAGTAAAAGATATGAAAAGCGTCTGATCCAAAGATACCTCCAGGATTTTCATCAACCCATCCACTGTATCCACTTTCTCGCGCAGATCATCGAGCGATAGCATTTCGCGTATCTCTCGCGTACGGAAGTGGTCCATTTTCTTCTTCTCCGTCATGAGATACTGCTCAAACTTGACGCGCCGTTCGCGCAGCGACGTTTCGAGATTTTCACGCACCACCGACAATCGGGCGCCACTCAGATCGAGCACTTTCTCCAGTTCCTTCGGCCACAGGAACAGACGTGAGTTGAGATTAATGTCCTCCTCTGAAAAATGATGCAACGAACGCTTACAAATTAGAATAATGTGGTATGAAGTAAGTTGTAACTACATACGATCAAGTATAGCATGAGTGAGCAGGAAAAGAACGCGCTGTGCGACTTGTTTGATCTCGGACGTTAGTTCATACATGCGCTCCTCGCGGCAGTGCGTGAGATAGTTCTGCAAGGCCACCACTTCCGGTGTTTCCTTTGGTCTCTCACCGGCGTGTAGAGACATGTCCTCAAACTCATCGCAAATTCTAACGAACAGGACATAAAATAGTAAAATAAAACATTTTCTTTTCCACCACACACTCACCTTCTATTCTCGACTTGATTGAGCGTAATGAAGTAGTTGATGACAAAATTCTTCAGATCGTTTACCAGCTTCTCTCGAAAAGGTAGTCCATCAGTATCACCTCGGGGTAGATGTTGGGCCACAGTTGTTCCTCTTCGAGGATGAATTTGAACGCTTGCTTTAGATACCCGGTACGCTGATCCACACGTGGAAGGATCTTTTTGATCAGATGCGATGGGTAGTGGTTGATCTTTCGCACATCTAGCTGATCTAGTACGTTGAGTGTACGTTGCCTCATGGCGTCGTCGAAGAAGTACATCGCGTGCCGGAAGTTTCGTTCGTACCGCAATAGTATCTTATCTTTTTGCTCGTCCGGATGAACTGGTAGCAACGCTTGAAGATATTTCAATTTCCTGACGAATGAAATGGCACGGTCAGCGTCATGAACGGTTTCTTCTTCACTTTTGGTTCCTCACCGGCAATGTCTCCTTCGCGGTAGACTTCCAGCGCTTCCACCAGATGGTCCAGACTCTTTTTGATTAAATCTTGCAGATGATAGGAGGTGAGCGCGTGAATACAGTTGAAGAAGATGGTGCCTCGCCCACCGTGAGTTGAGTTGCGTGGGACAAGATCCTTCCAGTATTTGCGCATCACGTCCACCAGGTCGGCCACTCGGGGCATCCAATCGTTTATAAGTATCTGGAAGGGGTGGGTAAACGTGAAGTTAGCTGTAAGCTGAGATCAAATTGCCGTCGTGTTTCATCTTACATCTCTCGTTATCCGACAGCTGTTGTGTATCATCTCCGTTATTTTATCAGCATGCATCGGGATGTCCGTGTTGTAGAACTTTGCCGAATCAACCACGAGCAAATTACTGTACAGTTTGTGCCACAACATGTTTATGGCTTGAAGCACGGGATGATTAATCATGAGCACCTCCTCGAGCCGATTCTTCGCCAGCTGAATCGAACACTTCCAGGGCACTGGGGCAACCATCGTGGCCATTGGAAATTCCGGTGGCTCAATCGCTAGCTGCAGTCGGTTACGCTCCGGATCGGAGTGAAGTATGTAGCGCAGGAACGCTCGCTTCACGTAGTAGCGATAGTCTTCCTGGAGGTCCATCAGCAGGATGATAAAGAACACCGCCTGGTCACGCGACACACCGTGATCGGCATCGAAAAGGTAGTCCATCAGTATCACCTCGGGGTAGATGTTGGGCCACAGTTGTTCCTCTTCGAGGATGAATTTGAACGCTAAACAGATTCAATGGAATGAAATCACGTAGGTAGTAGATCCCGTTCAAAAGATCGGTGAATTTAAGCACCAACTCTTTGAAAATATCCAATGGAGGTAGCTCCGGTTGCGAAAAAATACCCTCCGTGATGAGTTTCATCTTGTTCGCCAGCACCGGAAAGTAGTACTCGTACATCGGATAGAGATACACCGTCGGTCCGGTTTGGTTGGCGATGACGATCTTCTTTACGCGCTGGTACAGCTTCTCCATGTCGTCGTTGTCGGCACGTATGAAATGCAGGTAACCCAGCTGCTTTTCATCCTGCGTGAGGTAGTACTCGAGTCGTGGTATCTTGTAGCCCACCTTCAGAATCTTCACGAAGTAACTTTTGAACAGATCGGGCAGCTCCTCCATGTACGGATAGATGATGATCTTCCCGCTGCTCTCCACAATGAAGGACGTCCGCCGTTCGTCAACGTTCGTTAGGATAAACTCGTCTGACTCCGAGCCCAGAATGTCTGGATCATCGTCATCCACCTGGTACAGTGAGAGGTCACTCTTCTCGGTGGTCTTCTCAATATCCGTATGATGTTGTCCCACCACCGACACGGTCAGCGTCATGAACGGTTTCTTCTTCACTTTTGGTTCCTCACCGGCAATGTCTCCTTCGCGGTAGACTTCCAGCGCTGCAACGCTTGAAGATATTTCAATTTCCTGACGAATGGAATGGAGGGTTAGCTGACGTGGCACATTGCTGGCAGAATACGCTACTTACATGCTCTCCGATTGCTTGAGTTTCTTGATGTACTGCTCGTTGGTAAGTCGCTTCTTTTTTACCTTAACCTGATAGACATTCTTGCTCTTCGATGTACACTGTGGTGATACAGAAAGAAGTATTATCAATATTCATACGGTGTGGACCAGCTAACGTCCTCTTACAAACTGAGGCCGTCGTTCCAGCTCCTCTTTCTCTTTCCGCCGCTTCTCCGCCTCCCGTATGCTCTTGGCGATCATCTTATCCAGATGCTTCTGGATGCGACGCAGCGCCTCCTCATTTTCTTCCGGCGTGCGGTAGGCAAACTCATCGAACTGAAACTTTTGCGGCCGCTTCTTTCTCCACAGCGCGGGCAACTTTCGGCGACCATCGTCATCTGGGCGGCCATACCGACGGAAGAAATCGTTCCCCCGCAGCACCGGCCTGGTGAGTGCGAGATCGTGGAAGATCTTCAACCGGTAGCGTTTGAAAACGTCAATCATGCGATCGGTTGCGTCCTTTTCTTTCGGCACTGGTGGGCTGCGGCCCGTATCTCCCCGGCAGTACATTTTCGATGTTGACGGGCGTGGTGATGGATCCGGTGCCGGGAACGGGTGCGTGCTATCCGATGCTGACAGTTCCGGTTCCAAGGTTCCATCACCGCGCGGACAGTGATGCAGGCTGTAGTCCTTGGTGAAGCAGCTCGATTTCGTGGAGTGGATTTTTCCTACAAATCGCAAAGCGCTTCAGACACGGTAGCACGAACTTACACTCTCCATTGACTCACCGATCTGCTCCTCGATGAAGGAGCGCGCTGGATCCAGTGGCAGCTCATCCTTGCCGTGACTGTATTTGTAGAACGGAACGTCCTCGATGTGTCGCTTGAGTTTAGGTTTCGGTTTCCTTGCACGACGCATTTTCCTTTCGCCTCAGTATCAATATTTTGCGCGATTGTTTCACTAATCCGCACCAAAAACCATCCGTCGCCGACAATGGTAGCCTACTTGAATGAAAAACGTTTCAAATTGTTTAGTACCGGTAAACGAAACGATTACCAGGAACCGGTTACCGAAGCAATCATTTCCAATGGTAACCGGCAGGTTGTTGAAACACGTGCTCCGAGGTGCAACATGTGGTTGTTTTTATCAACAAAGCAACAGGTACACCTGTTGGGTGAATGTTTTCCGATCGGAAATCATTCACAAGGATTGTAAATATCAACAGGTAGGTAAACACGTGTTGCATTGGATGTGTTGAATTCCTTCAATACAATTTATGGTGTGGTCATGGTAACGCATATCTCAAATAACTTCATTGCACATTACTGAGGTCTTTGTTCGTGCCATTTGCTTTTTGATGTACTTTTCAAACAGAATTTTGCTTTTTGCAATTCAGGACCTATTACTTTCAGCATTAATAAAACGATAAGAAATATTCTTTTTTAAGAATTGATTAAAAATATGTATTTTTGCTCGAATTTAAGAAAAGAGACACGAATGTATGCAATTTATTGTTCGGTCAGTTTGCTCTAGTCCCCAACAGGTGGCGCTAGTAAACATCACCACAATTCAAGCAGTTTTGGGTTGTGTCTAGGCTAAAACGGAGAAACGTGTAATTTAATTTAAATTTTCACATTACTTTACTGGTCTAATTTAATCAAAACTAAACATTTTGTTAACAATTAATTATTGGTTTATCAATTCGATTCGTAGATAGATGCAAACGGTCAAATGAATACCACAAACTATAAATAGGCAGTTGAAATAAACGCAAGACGATCCGTTCATCGCTGCTCGCTTGTGTCGCGCAAGGAAGTGAGCGGTTGTCTTAAGTTGTTGAAAAGATTTATTCTCTTGTGGTGAAGTAAAACACCGTTTAGGCAAATCGCTTCGAGCTGTCAGAGTGGGAAATTTATGAAGCCGTGCCCGTGAGCTAATGGATTTTTTGTTGTATTTTAAAGGCCCACGCAAACGCCCCCAATAGCGCCCGGTGTTCGGCGGCCGAAAATTAACTTCCACAGTCAACGAATGCAGCCCGCGGCTTAAGGGTCAGCGTTTTTATCACCCCTCATCCCACCGCACGCTCGGGCCATAACTTACGTGCCTAATCCACCCTTCGTTCCAGCGCGTGTGTCCGTCCGGGCAGGGGAGCGCGGATAAAAAGTACTTCGTCTCCGTTCGTTTACCACCCCCTACCCACCCCGCCTACCCCCTCGGGCAAGTATCAATTAGTGCGAGAGTATTTCGTGCAACTAATCAACATCGGGCGCGCCACGATTCGAATGCATGAGGCCGCGTTTGGTTGGCCTTCGTTATCTGCGCACCGTGCGGATTGGATCGCGTTCGTGCCGAGGACCCAGCTGTCCTTCGTGTGGCCCGACGGTGCTGGACCGTTTCCTCCAACTGGGAGCTATTAGCAGTCATTTGCGTATCTCCTGGGACCGCCGTACAATTGGTGCGCATACCGGGCCCAGCCGCCAGCCTGGTGGCCTTGCCTCATCGAGGGGATTTAGGATTGAACGCGCGCGGAAGTACGACGATGCAACAGTCGTCTTCTCCCTGCTGCCCGTCGGAAAAATGTCGGAAGCAATTTTCGTGCCTGAAGGCATAATTAAACTAGCGAGCGCACACGGGTTCATGTCACTGGATTAGACCGTGGAGCCGGAGTTTCCGAGTGTGCGTTCGGGTGGCTGTCCGTGTGCAGGGAAATAGGCACCCGGGTGATGATTCGTTTGAAATTACAATGGCACCACTACGGGGTTCGGGGGTCGCGAGCGTTTTGTAACGGGCCCCGACCCACCTAGCAGCACATTACCGACTAAGGAATGATTCATTTTCGAGGTACAACAGGTTGATTCCGTCCGACGAGAGATTCACGGAACAATGGTCGAATTATTTGGCAAATGTGCGTCGACTCGTTACGGCCGAGGGGTGGGAGGTTTTGGCTTTCGGTTGGTGTAGCCGCCAGATATACGCAGCAGATGCGCGCTTTAATAGAGTAAAATAATTAAAAAACATTAAGGGAAGAGTAATGAGTTGAGATGAGAATTTTAACTGCATTCTTGGCAGCAAAAGAGACGGAATTTACTCCGCGCAAGCCTTGAGACGTTTCGTAAGAACAAAGATTGCATGCTTAGAGTGAGATTAAAATACTTTTAAACATACGAATAAACAACGTCCCTTCTAACGGTCTAACGTCACCAGCGCAGTGTAAGACGCTTATTCAAACGCCTAAATGTATGCAATCCCCACCATGTGTGAAATTCCTGCGTTCGTCCAGTAGTTTTTTCAGCTTACAAATAAAGTGAATGGTGAATTGGTGCAATATAAACAAACTAAAAAAAATGTTTCGATTTTATTAACAGTTATTCAATTATTATTAACGATTACTATAAATTGATTAATTTTCGATTTTCGATTTTATTATCGAAGATTTGAGAGTGGCATACAACTAGATGAGATGGAAGGAATCGTGAATAGTTTAGAAAAGGGTAGCTAATCGATTTATAGAATAAACTTATCAATCACAAGCGGCGAAACAAGTGCTTTAATAAAGTATTTTCAATGGACAATTTTTAAAACAAAGGTAAAACACAATACTATGGGTTTTATAAGCACATTCATTCTTTACTCTTAAGAGTTACATTGTGCTATTTCAACAGTGCCCGGGGTTATTGACGTCGCTGTTCGTGTTCAACAAGAGAAAAAATAATTAAAATTTATTCAACAGTATCCGTAGCCAGCTGAGAGTTTCGCTGAGAATAAAGCAAACGCTTTTGATTCGTTTGTTCTTGTTAAACAAAGGATAGTTTTTATTCTAAACTAAATTCTCATTCGCTTACCCACACATGCATCGAATAGAGGCTAGTATTGACTCTCCGAAGAGAGGGGGACGATTAGCCAGGATTCGCGAAGCACACAAGCACGCCACACAGACACGCGGGGGGCTAATATTTGCACATCAGTTCAATCGGAGGAAACGGGTAGCCAGCCGGCGGCCATCTATCAGACTGACAGCATGGCGGCCGTCTGCATGTGCGTCGTACCGTGGAGTATAGTTTTTCGTTCGATCGAAAAACCAACACCCAGCCCCGCCATGGGGGTGAGTTTTCGCGCGATGCGTAATTGCTTCGCCTAGCGTTAAGAGTCAATGGTGGCAATTTGCTCAGCTGGAAATGGCCTCACAGCAATTAGACGAACGCTTTATCGAAGCCGAACGGAAGCGCAGCATAATGAGCTACCCTCATCGCCGGCATGGCCTTTTAATAGTCAACCAGAGTCCTGTGCGGTGCGTTCACCGGGCGGCACTCTAATCTAAAGCGATGCCCAAACGGTGTCCATCCCCCAGTGTCCTCCCGGTGTCCATCCGACCCGGTGTTGGCAACACAATTTCCCCAGTCGGGTCGCGGTGCGAATCGCTGTGAACCGGCACCAGCGCTGGTGCTGCGTTGTCGTGGAAATTTGCAGTGAAAAATCTGCTCGAATCTGTGTGAATGTGGTGGGTGGCGTGTTTGTGGGAGTGATTGGGCCACCTTTGAACGGAAATGCAGCCACGGTTCCCTCCCGCGCCACCGTCGCCATCCAGCAGAAGAATTAATTAAATGAGCAATTTACACATTGCCATTTATTTATTGTGTAAAAGCGGGTGCGATAATGGATTCGGCACCGGTGCACCGCGCAGCCGGTCCGCCATCTGGGATGTGCATATAAAGGGCGGTGTGAGATAAAATAATAAACAGCAGTTGTTCGGCAAATAGCGAAAACAAAAAAAAAAACAACACAACACACACTACAGCAAGGAATGGCATGCGATGCATGGAAATCGTCAACATATTTTCGTCGACCGAACGCAATCCGTTGAGTGGTGTCGCAAACGTTCAGGCAGACAACCAATATTTGCTCCATCCGGCGGATAGTGGTCACAGTGGGAAAGGGGATGGACATAAGCGGTGGACACATGTGTGAAATAATTGTTTGTTTCCTCAATCACTCAGTCTCAGCTCAGTCTCAGCTCAGGATAGTAGTGACTTATATTGGAAAACGAATAATTAAAATAAATGAAATAATTTGAATTCAATTATTAAAATGCCTTACAGCTTTCGAACAGTGTTAAGTAGTAAGTGTTCAAATAAAATGTTTGCCTCTTGTATTAACAAATATATCAAAGCTAGCAAATATAGCACGTATAAAGCATTAATGAAGCATTGGCGCAGTAAAGATTGCATAACATTAGGGGCAGATGCGTTCAACGAGTCCAACAAGCAGCTTATACGATTACCGATTTTATACGACTATCGAATCAAAACAGGTCTATTGTTTCTAGGGGAAACCTCCTTCGGATGAGCGCAGAAGACATGGGTGGGCATTAACCACGAAAGTAAGATGAGAGACTAAAGAAACTCGACAAAAAAGACAAAGCATTTCCGTGTTTCAATTCACTGGTTTAATGCTGTTTTTTTTTCTTCCTTTGAATGCTCTTGCTTATATATTACCAACTTGACTTGCTTCCATACCTGACATTGCTGTATTTTCTTATCGAAGTCGACAAATCCGGCAAGTACTATCGCAATATTTGTATAAGATTTTTATAGATCAACCTGGCTCTTACTAGAAGTAGGTCCAAAATGACTGTAAGATTAGTACGAAACTTTTTGAGTTTTGTGTAAAATTGATCCAAAAACTGAGATACTTAATTGCTTTTTAGTTGGGCTTTTCTAAAGAGAACAAATAATGTCAGCTACATTAGAAGCTTTTTGAAACAATTGCATATACCTTTCCAAACATTTTTGCAGGGCAGGTAGAAAATTTAGATGAGTATAGAACCCATTGTAAACACCTACCATGCCATTTTCATTCACTGGAGCATCCCCAACAAGCATACCGTTTGGAGCTTGTTCGTGCATGCATCATCTGCCAGCTGCGATGAATTGAATTGCTTTCACTCCAACCAGTAGGCACACTTTCACTGCAAGTGCGAAGAGTTCATGCCGCATACGCATCATGTGCAGAACCAGCAACCAAAATAAAAAAAAACATTCACTCTGGACTGGAATGCAAAGCAAAACAACGGCAGCACAAAAGAAGCAGAAATAAAGAAGGGAACATAAAACACACGGCAAACAAACACGGCTAAAAGGGGGCCGTGTTTATTACGGTTTATTACATATTGTCCGGTGGGCTATTATGAAATGTAATGGACAGGCTTTGGCGAGGCGTGCGCGAGCGGACTGGGGCATTGTCCTTTGTTGAATGGACCGGTACCGGGAACGCCAACGTTGTCGGACAGCGTCACGAGCTGTATAACATGAGTCTTCTGCTAAAAAGTTGCGCCGTAAAGTATGCAATCCGATTGAAATTTTATTTTCTTTTATGCTTTTTTTCTTGCTCGCGTACATTTTGTATTGTAGCTAACGAAAATAAGTTAATGGTAGAATTTTAGGTTCAACGTTATTTTACAATTGTTATAAGTCCAACATAACTAGCATTATAAAAATTAGCTAATAAAGTCTACGGATAACACAGGGTTTATCACTAAGCGTACGCGAGGAAGTACTAACTTAAGCTGGCACGGGTAACATAAATTCTCTCTTCAGACAGGGTGGTTACATTCACCGGCTGTAGAACGTTTCACGAATGCTGCACAATACGCCTGCGGTGAAGGTTTCCATACGAATTGTTTGCACACAAAAGGAGTCAAAACGGGTACCGTGAAGCATTGCGAACGGTAAACAGCTTGTTCCGGCCGTTCCGGCAATGACCAATTGTCCACCCGGGGTCGTCCCCGCTTGTCAGCATCAAACGGTCGCTCCGCTGCGAGCACACGGAAGCAAAATGGCGCTCGTAAGGAGGGCCGAAGCGAATTACCACGGTCCGGGAGCGGAGACGCGGGCGAGCGGGTGTTTGCTAACGTGTCTCTGACGAGCCCCGTTGTACTTGATGGCACCGGCACACAAACCATGTCTTAACCCAGTCTTAGCCCACTGGAACGTTCGGTGCGCCCGGCCCCAGCGGATCCTTAAGGAGCCTCACCCGGGGTGTGAAGTCCTTCCCGAGAGTGGAGTGTCTTCATCAATCATTCCCGGGGTTGGCTGGGGTCCTAGTAAGCATGCACGGCGCACGACGCCGGGTCGTCTTCGAGCGACACCTATCCTCGCGTGCTGTACCCGGGTTGTACGCGCCCCCTCAGCTCGGGCTGCTATTAAATGCAAATTAATTATCCAACAATTAATGTAAATACCACTTGTTGGTGCATACCCACTACACGCGCACGGGGAGACGGGCCCGAGCGTAGGGGGGGGGGATCATTAATCCGGGCGTGGTTTGACGGACGCTTGCTTGCATGCAGCCGACTTCCGGTCGGTTTCCTTGCGCTTTCCTGACGATGGCGCCCCGGTGCCCGGGGGTCGGTTTAGGTACAGTGCGGTGTGCAATTAAAAAAGGAGTAAAATAGTAAAAAATGGGGCTGAAAGAATGGAAGATATCGTTTTACTATAGAAAGTTTATTTATAGAAATATAAGTAAGAAAGGTGGTTGACGGTTGAGTCGCAAAAAATAGAATACAAAATTGATTGCATTTATAAATAACATAAAAAGCTGATGTTTATTGAGTGCAAGAAGATCTCATGCCATATGATTGAAACTATAAACAAAAGACTATGAACAAATGAGTGACAAAGAAAAGATGGAGAAGGTGTTTCCCAAATAACAAAACATGTTTTTCCTAAAACTTTGAACAATTGTTTTATTAGAATGGAACCTGACCGGAGTAGATGGCGTACCTCGAGGCTTGCTTACTATTTGTTCTACAAACTGAATTATCTTATTTATGTTAATACTATTTATGACAAACTTAGTTCTTATATATTGTAAAAAGAGTTGTACATTCCAAATTGATTTTTAAAATTTAAACTGAGCATTTAAACTAGTATATAACATGGGAGATGACCAAACAGTGAAGCTTTGGTTGTCTAGAAAAGGGTTTAAAACCTCCTCATTTTCTTCTTCTTCTTCTTCTTCTTTCCTTGCACAACAACCAGAGTAGGTCTAGGCCTACCATTTCTTCGACTTTAACTTCTAAAATTGTACCAGTAGTCGTGACTATTAGGATTGACTGCATATGGAAGGGACGATTCAGTTGAGATTCGAACCGACATCCTGTGGTATATACGACCGTACGCTTGACCACACGACCATAAGACGCCCCAATTTCACACCTGGTATAAATAGAAATCTATTTTATTTATTAGACTGATTTTTATGAGTAAATAATAGTATAATTGATGCCACTGCACTCACTGTACTCAGCCTTACACACTTCACACAAGTGTTGTAGCGATGTTCCACTTCTCCTTCACCTTTCTTCTTAACTTCGCTTCTCTTCTTTCCATCTACTAGCGCCCCTCCAACCACCCAAATGGTGTCAATTTTTGCGACACTATGAATTTTAAATGTGCCACTTCCGCATCCGCATTAACACTCTTCAGCACCGTAGCGGAAGAGGCGTTGAGGACAATCTTGGCACGCAAAGTGTCGAGGGGGGGCGGGGGGAGGCCACTCGGGGCCACCGCCAACCGATCGTGCAAGCAGCCCGTGAAGAAGGATCCGCTTGAAGGTCCCATCGCTTGTTTTCCAATGGAATTAGCCCACAATGGCGCGTTGGATCGAAGTGGATGCACTCCACTTCCGGCGCCAGCCGGTTCGAGCCCGGTGAAGTATAATGGCTCCACCGGGGCAGGGGTTCCACTCATCTAGTTCAAATCACCGCAAACTCACACCGCAGTGTGCACCGCTTGCAAAGGGGCAGGGAAATGGTGCACGCCCCGGTCGATGCACCACCACCCGGATACAAACAATTTCGTTCGGCCACTAGATACGCCTGTTCGCCCACTGTTCCGCACCGAGCGTTGGGAAAGTTTCCGGAAGGAAACACACTCACGCCGCGCAGCAGCTCTTCGCATGAAAGCACCGCAGCGGCGAGCGCGGTGAAGCACCCGAAGACGTTAAAATAAATGAAGTATCATCAAAAGTTTCGCAGTGTCGGTTGGGCGAAGCGAACCCGGAAGTGGACCCGGATCTGCTGCATTAACCGGTGGCGGTTGTCCGTCCGGTTTGTTGCTTTGCGGTTTCTAGCTTACCCGCCTCCCAAACCACTCCGTTCGACAAAATCCAATCCGCATTCGTGTACTTTTTAACGTGGCAATGTCTTTGCCCGCGCCCAGGCCGGCAGATCAAAGAGTACTCGTTACGCGGGAGCTGTGTATCGCAATGTGGCGTAAAAGCTGCACTTTGCTGCATCCTGGCACCGAACGCAGGGCTCCGTCTCATTATATTTTAATGGACGGACAGCGACAGCGTGCGAACGGAAATAATGACATGGTTAAAGACGAGAGGGCCAAGGAAAAAAACACATAACAACTCGGAAAACCAAAAGGAAGCCGAAGTTGCACTTACTGGCTCTTTGCAACTTTGCGCGCCAAACAAGATCCGGTACAGTTCCGGCGGGGTGGTATAAGTAAATTTTCCATTTTCTCGCGCGAATTATGACGCGCTGTTTGCAGTCTGGAAATCCATTTCGTTCCCTGCCAGAAGTAAGAGAAGTCAAACAGTGTGTCCCGGTACGCGGCAAAGTTGTTTTGATCAAATAGACTTTCAATTATGTGCGGGACTGGGATGACTATCTGCACAAGAATTGCTTCCGGGTTTCAGAACGTGTGGTATAGAGCTTTGAAGATAATGTTTAAAGGATAGAGCTTTTTATGCACATGAAAATGCGAAACACTGCGC
This sequence comes from Anopheles cracens, assembly GCA_002091845.1. Taxonomy (NCBI): domain Eukaryota; kingdom Metazoa; phylum Arthropoda; class Insecta; order Diptera; family Culicidae; genus Anopheles; species Anopheles cracens. The sequence goes on from KZ069801.1 coordinate 132,902, forward strand.
AAAATTCATATGATATATTTTATGCTGAATATTTAGCTTGATTGTTGGTAAGCATATGACTAGTTTTAATTGAATGTGTTCATTTCTTTCATTTTTGATTGAATTTTGATTAATATTGTTATGCGATATTCACTCCCTATAGCTCGAGTCTTTTTGCATTCGGTATCTTGACTCTATTTTTTCTTTTTTTCCTGGTTTTCGTCTTTTTTATATCTCTTATTTCAAGTACTATCAATATGAGTTGGTTTTACTGTGTTTGTGTTTTATTTATATGTGTTCTGCTTTTTGTTCTTTTACACTCTGTTGATTGTTATGTTTTCAATTATTTCTATTATATTTTTTATCAGTTAACAATTTGTCCTATTTTCATTGATTTATTTTTCGAGTTATGCGGTTTTCTATTTTTGTGTGAAAATAATTAAAAAATAAAATCAGCTGTTTTAAGGCATGATTTTTTTTTTGCTTCTTACTTTCGTACATACACTCGCCTCACCGTCTCCGATTAGAAAACAAAAAAACAGATCGTCGTGTAATGGCTGTAAGGAATGATTCATTTTCGAGGTACAACAGGTTGATTCCGTCCGACGAGAGATTCACGGAAGAATGGTCGAATTATTTGGCAAATGTGCGTCGACTCGTTACGGCCGAGGGGTGGGAGGTTTTGGCTTTCGATTGCGTAGCCGCCAGATATACGCAGCAGATGCGCGCTTTAATAGAGCAAAATAATTAAAAAACATTAAGGGAAGAGTAATGAGTTGAGATGAGAATTTTAACTGCATTCTTGGCAGCAAAAGAGACGGAATTTACTCCGCGCAAGCCCTGAGACGTTCCGTAAGAACAAAGATTGCATGCTTAGAGTGAGATTAAAATACTTTTAAACATACGAATAAACAACGTCCCTTCTAACGTTCTAGCGTCACCCGTGCAGTGTAAGACGCTTATTCAAACGCCTAAATGTATGCAATCCCAACCATGAGTGAAATTCCTGCGTTCGTCCAAGTAGTTTTTTCAGCTTACAAATAAAGTGAATAATAAAGAAAACGTGCTGTAATTCGCACTGCAGACTGTTTGGTGCAATATAAACAAACTCAAAAAAAAATTGTTTCGATTTTATTAACAATTATTCGATTATTATTAACGATTATTATAAATTGATTAATTTTCGATTTTCGATTTTATAATCGAAAATTTGAAAGCGGCATGCAACTAGATGAGATGGAAGGAATCGTGAAAAGTTGAGAAAAGGGTAGCTAATCGATTTATAGAATAAACTTATCAATCACAAGCGGCGAAACAAGTGCTTTAATAAAGTATTTTCAATGGATTTTTTAAACAAAATTTAAACACAATACTATGAGTTTTTATAAGCACATTCATTCTTTACTCTTAAGAGCTACATTATGCTATTTCAACAGTGCCCGGGGTTATTGACGTCGCTGTTCGTGTTCAGCAAGAGAAAAAATAATTAAAATTTATTCAACAGTATCCGTAGCCAACTGAGGGTTTCTCTGAGAATAAAACAAACGCTTTTGATTCGTTTGTTCTTGTTAAACAAAGGATAGTTTTTATTCTAAACTAAATTCTCATTCGCTTACCCACACATGCATCGAATAGAGGCTAGTATTGACTCTCCGAAGAGAGGGGGACGATTAGCCAGGATTCGCGAAGCACACAAGCACGCCACACAGACACGCGGGGGGCTAATATTTGCACATCAGTTCAATCGGAGGAAACGGGTAGCCAGCCGGCGGCCATCTATCAGACTGACAGCATGGCGGCCGTCTGCATGTGCGTCGTACCGTGGAGTATAGTTTTTCGTTCGATCGAAAAACCAACACCCAGCCCCGCCATGGGGGTGAGTTTTCGCGCGATGCGTAATTGCTTCGCCTAGCGTTAAGAGTCAATGGTGGCAATTTGCTCAGCTGGAAATGGCCTCACAGCAATTAGACGAACGCTTTATCGAAGCCGAACGGAAGCGCAGCATAATGAGCTACCCTCATCGCCGGCATGGCCTTTTAATAGTCAACCAGAGTCCTGTGCGGTGCGTTCACCGGGCGGCACTCTAATCTAAAGCGATGCCCAAACGCTCCGGCCCTCCCGGTGTCCATCCGACCCGGTGCTGGCAACACAATTTCCCCAGTCGGGTCGCGGCACGAATCGCTGCGAACCGGCACCAGCGCTGGTGCTGCGTTGCCGTGGAAAGTTGCAGTGAAAAATCTGCTCGAATCTGCGTGAATGTGGTGGGTGGCGTGTTTGTGGGAGTGATTGGGCCACCTTTGAACGGAAATGCAGCCACGGTTCCCTCCCGCGCCACCGTCGCCATCCAGCAGAAGAATTAATTAAATGAGCAATTTACACATTGCCATTTATTTATTGTGTAAAAGCGGGTGCGATAATGGATTCGGCACCGGTGCACCGCGCAGCCGGTCCGCCATCTGGGATGTGCATATAAAGGGCGGTGTGAGATAAAATAATAAACAGCAGTTGTTCGGCAAATAGCGAAAACAAAAAAAAAACAACACAACACACACTCGAGCAAGGAATGGCATGCGATGCGTGGAAATCGTCAACATATTTTCGACGACCGAACGCAATCCGTTGAGTGGTGTCGCAAACGTTCAGGCAGACAACCAATATTTGCACCATCCGGTGGATAGTGGTCACAGTGGGAAAGGGGATGGACATAAGCGGTGGACACATGTGTGAAATAATTGTTTGTTTCCTCAATCACTCAGTCTCAGCTCAGTCTCAGCTCAGGATAGTAGTGACTTATATTGGAAAACGAATAATTAAAATAAATGAAATAATTTGAATTCAATTATTAAAATGCCTTACAGCTTTCGAACAGTGTTAAGTAGTAAGTGTTCAAATAAAATGTTTGCCTCTTGTATTAACAAATATATCAAAGCTAGCAAATATAGCACGGATAAAGCACTAATGAAGCACTTTTTTGAGTGAAGATTGCATAACATTAGGGGCAGATGCGTTCAACGAGTCCAACAAGCAGCTTATACGACTACCGATTTTATACGACTATCGAATCAAAACAGGTTTATTATTTCTAGGGGAAACCTCCTTCGGATGAGCGCAGAAGACATGGGTGACATTAACCACGAAAGTAAGATGAGAGACTAAAGAAATTCGACAAAAAAGACAAAGCATTTCCGTGTTTCAATTCACTGGTTTAATGCTCTTGCTTATATATTACCAACTTGACTTGCTTCCATACCTGACATTGCTGTATTTTCTTATCGAAGTCGACAAATCCGGCAAGTACTATCGCAATATTTGTATTAGATTTTTATAGATCTACCTGGCTATTACTAGAAGTAGGTCCAAAATGACTGTAAGATTGGGCCTTTCTGAAGAGAACAAATAATGTCAGCTACATTTGAAGCATTTTGAAACAATTATACCTGAAAGTATATACCTTTCCAAACATTTTTGCAGGGCAGGTAGAAAATTTAGATGAGTATAGAACCCATTGTAAACACCTACCATGCCATTTTCATTCACTGGAGCATCCCCAACAAGCATACCGTTTGGAGCTTGTTCGTGCATGCATCATCTGCCAGCTGCGATGAATTGAATTGCTTTCACTCCAACCAGTAGGCACACTTTCACTGCAAGCGCGAAGAGTTCATGCCGCATACGCATCATGTGCAGAACCAGCAACCAAAATAAAAAAAAAAACATTCACTCTGGACTGGAATGCAAAGCAAAACAACGGCAGCACAAAAGGAGCAGCAAAAAACTACCGCCGGGGGGGGGGGGGGGGGGAATTAAGCGAAGATTTATTTGTGCCGTGCGCGTGCGTTTTCCCTCCTGCCGTCCCTGTCGCGCGCCATCCTTCCTCGTCGTCCGCGGCGTTGTTGAAATGGATGTTGTTTTGTTCGGTGCATTTCAGTGCAATAATTGTTTGAACGGTAATTGAAGGGAACATAAAACACACGGCAAACAAACACGGCTAAAAGGGGGCCGTGTTTATTACGGTTTATTACATATTGTCCGGTCCTTTGTTGAATGGACCGGTACCGGGAACGCCAACGTTGTTGGACAGCGTCACGAGCTGTATAACATGAGTCTTCTGCGAAAAAGTTGCGCCGTAAAGTATGCAATCCGATTGAAATTTTATTTTCTTTTATGCTTTTTTTTCTTGCTCGCGTACATTTTGTATTGTAGCTAACGAAAATAAGTTAATGGCAGAATTTTAGGTTCAACGTTATTTAACAATTGTTATAAGTCCAAGATAACTAGCATTATAAAAATTAGCTAATAAAGTCTACGGATAACACAGGGTTTATCACTAAGCGTACGCGAGGAAGTACTAACTTAAGCTGGCACGGGTAACATAAATTCTCTCTTCAGACAGGGTGGTTACATTCACCGGCTGTAGAACGTTTCACGAATGCTGCACAATACGCCTGCGGTGAAGGTTTCCATACGAATTGTTTGCACACAAAAGGAGTCAAAACGGGTACCGTGAAGCATTGCGAACGGTAAACAGCTTGTTCCGGCCGTTCCGGCAATGACCAATTGTCCACCCGGGGTCGTCCCCGCTTGTCAGCATCAAACGGTCGCTCCGCTGCGAGCACACGGAAGCAAAATGGCGCTCGTAAGGAGGGCCGAAGCGAATTACCACGGTCCGGGAGCGGAGACGCGGGCGAGCGGGTGTTTGCTAACGTGTCTCTGACGAGCCCCGTTGTTCTTGATGGCACCGGCACACAAACCATGTCTTAACCCAGTGCCTACTGGAACGGTCGGTGCGCCCGGCCCCAGCGGATCCTTAAGGAGTCTCACCCGGGGTGTGAAGTCCTTCCCGAGAGTGGAGTGTCTTCATCAATCATTCCCGGGGTTGGCTGGGGTCCTAGTAAGCATGCACGGCGCACGACGCCGGGTCGTCTTCGAGCGACACCTATCCTCGCGTGCTGTACCCGGGTTGTACGCGCCCCCTCAGCTCGGGCTGCTATTAAATGCAAATTAATTATCCAACAATTAATGTAAATACCACTTGTTGGTGCATACCCACTACACGCGCACGGGGAGACCGGCCCGAGCGTAGGGGGGGATCATTAATCCGGGCGTGGTTTGACGGACGCTTGCTTGCATGCAGCCGACTTCCGGTCGGTTTCCTTGCGCTTTCTTGACGATGGCGCCCCGGTGCCCGGGGGTCGGTTTAGGTACAGTGCGGTGTGCAATTAAAAAAGGAGTAAAATAGTACTAAATGGGGCTGAAAGAATGGAAGACATCGTTTTACTATAGAAAGTTTATTTATAGAAATATAAGTAAGAAAGATGGTTGACGGTTGAGTCGAAAAAATAAAATACAAAATTGATTGCATTTATAAATAACATAAAAAGCTTGTTTATTGATGTTTATTGAGTGCAAGAAGAGCTCATGCCATATCATTGAAACTATAAATAAAAGACTATGAACAAATGAGTGACAAAGAAAAGATGGAAAAGGTGTTTCCCAAATAACAAAACATGTTTTTCCTAAAACTTTGAACAATTGTTTTATTAGAATGGAACCTGACCGGAGTAGATGGTTCAATTGCGTACCTCGAGGCTAGCTTACTATTTGTTCTACAAGCTGAGTTATCTTATTTATGTTAATACTATTCATGACAAACTTAATTCTTATATATTGTAAAAAGAGTTCTACATTCCAAATTGGTTTTTTAAATTTAAACTGAGCATTTAAACTAGTATGTAACATGGGA